>CAEFZX010022683.1:0-10277 GCA_903066825.1 Alfaro cultratus | reverse complement strand
GGAAACACTGATCTAGATCCATTCAACCTCCTTCAAAAAACACTGCACAAATCTGTTGATTCAAATAAATAAAAAAATGCAAAAAGAAAATTCTGTGAAAGTGTCCACAAACTGCAGCAGCCTTCATCTCAAACTCTTCTGGACCAAGAAGAAGCTGATCTACATCTATGGTGTCCACAACTCTGAATTTGGCCCCTAAACTTGACACGCTTTGACTCCTGGAGTTTTCTCTCTCTCTCTCTCTCTCTCTCTCTCTCTCTCTCTCTCTCTCTCTCTCTCTCTCTGTAGAAGATGTTTGTTCCTGTTAAGCATTTCCTTGTCTAAACTTGGGCCACTAGTTGTGTGTCTTCCTGTGCTGTTAAAAATCCTAGTGAATTTTAAAAATTCCTCTCTTTACATTAAGTGTCAAAAAGTTTTATTAGATCTTTTTTTTTTGTATTTGTTTTGCATCCTGCATTCAGATTGCATGAATTCGAATTTTTCATTCCCGCTCGGGAGCAGACGGTGTCAATATATTATCGGCAATATTATGACTTTATTATTATCAGATTTTTTCCTCTTCATTATTAACAGTGTTATTTATATTATCATAAGCAATATAATGTAGCTAATATTATTATTTCTTTTTTTTCTTTTCTTTTCTTCTTTCAAAAATGCATGCTAATATACCTAAAGGACTGCACTGGACATTTGGTTTTGTTTCTGTGTTTGTTCACTTAATCTTAACATTTCTATTTGATTTGTTTACATCATAATAAAAGAAAAATAGAGCTTTTTCCAGATCGACCAACACAAATGAGTGACATTCAGAAGTACCGTAGTAGGAAAGTGCTTCTCCAGAAAAAGAAAGAACAATTCCCCCTCATTTGCCTTCAGAGCTCACATGTAGGGAAATCCTCATCGGTTTTTGATATGGGCAGTTGCCCAGGGCGGAACTAGAACAGGTGGCGGCGAATGTTTTCATTGGTGCAGAACGAGGGATTTGACTATTCGTCATCACTTCCCAGCGGCAACGTTAGTACAGATTGAAAACATATTCAATACATTTGTGAAATGTTCAATAGAATTTTCAGATTATCTGTAAAAAGAAAATGTATGAGAACCGTTTATGAGTTTTCTTCCACTTAACGTGACAAAAGTAAAAAGTTTAAGAGGTAAAAGTAATTTAATTCAGTTTACATAGTCATACATAATTGAACACCTTTTGTAAGGCAAAGTACATTTTCCTAATCTGCTGTTTTGATATTTTGCCTCTTGCTAACAAACATATAAGTGATGCATGCTGCAGTTTCATGGATCTCGGTGGAAGTGACTTTTTGTCCCAGGACAATAAAACCCTTCTTGTCAGGTTGGCTTTCTAATGAGCCCAGTGTTTTTGTCACATGGTTGGTCTTACTCTGAGGCGCTAGAGGAGGAGATCCAACCCACACAAGCCACTGAAATCGGATTGCTGGAAGGCGGAGAAAAATGATGTAAAATCACCAGAGGCAACATTCGATCACATCTCGAAGGAGTGGAGGGGGGAGAGAGAGAGAGAGAGAAGAAGAATGAAGAAAAAAAAGTTTCCCATGAATTGAAGTGCTCAGTGGTGGAGGGATTGGGGGCAAGAGAACAAGAGTAATAATCCTGCAGTTCCTGTGGAGCTCATTTACCCCACATAGAAGAAATAACACAAAACCATTTTGAAAGGGTTTAACATACTTAAACATTGAAGAAATAGAAAATTTTCTTTAGGATTTCAAAATTTTTTTTTTTAATTGAGGTCATCAATTAACGACCTGTATGCATAAAACGTCTAATTTGTGTTTCCACACTGAAATATTTGGATTATGGATTTAAATAAGATGCTAAAGTGACCATTTTTTGAAATATTTTTTTGGAACCTGTGGCATTGATTCTTCCAGCAATAGAACCTCCCCACACAGAACAGCACCCTCTGGTGGCCGAGCAGTGAGTGCTGTTAATGTTATGCCTTCTAGACAACATGGTTTCTGATTTTTATTTATTTATTTGTAAGATGTTTCTCATTGTTGATTCGGTTGGGTCCCTACCTGCTCGTGTCAGACCTACATTTCACATCTCAGATTGTTGTTATTTTGACATTGTGCTATTTCTTTGTAAGTGAAGTTTGTAGTTTATACAGATTAAAGATTTTTTTTTGTTTGTTTTTTTCTCCCACCAGGAAACTTCTGGAATTTGCTGATTCATCACAATCTGTTACGCATGTTAAAGGTTCAGCGTGTAGCTTATACTGACATCTAGTGGAGACATTCGAGATTACGTACTTACAGTATGATGTGATATATTTGTTGCTCACCTGAACACCAGAATTGGTTTGTATCAGAGGAAGCAACCGAGGCATCCTTGAGGAACTTTGTTCTTTTTCAGCTGTTTTCTGTTTTTGTAAAACAGTAAATTTCCACTACTAAACTCAGAAATTCTTAATCTCAGAAATTTTCTAGAAAAAACTAAGACATTTTCTAGGAAAAAGCGTTGAAATTTCTCAGATTTCAGTGAAAATGTCCTTTTTCTCTCTCTACAATGGCCCTTTTAGAATGTGGTGGCTAACATTTTGTTCCAACTATAAGTTAACTCATAAATACCTTGAGGATGTTTTAGACCCACAATGACAACCAAGGATTTACCATTTGAGTCCAGGGTGTACTCCACCTTTCTCCCAATAACTGTTGGAAATATAGTCCACTATAAGACAAATATGGCTCTGCAGCATCAGTATCTACCTGCTGGATGATAGTTCATGGCACTTTCAGTTTAATCAAGGGTCATATCCTGTCAGATTTCATAAGAGTCGACTGACAAAAGTAGCAGTTAGCAATGGGGTATAATAAATAAAATAGATAAAGAACAAAATTCTGGGGAAGATTTGACCATTTATATGACCTTTTATCTCTATATTTGTTTAAAAATATTGAAAAAATAAAGTGCTACATAATGGCTTCACACCAAACTGGTTTTCAGCGTCCGGACTTGTCTGGTCGAGCGCGTCCAACACGTCCAATGTTCCACATAGACTTTGAATGTAAACCAGACGTGCCTGACGCTCAAAACACGTTTCGTGTGAACGCATCAAAAGTGCATGCGTCGAACTTGAAGCGTCAGACGAGCTCATGTTGAACCCCCTCTTCTTTCATTTGGCACCTAGGTACTTACCAAATAGGTACTTACAGTACCTGGGTACCGTAAGTACTGTAATGAAAGAAGAGGGGCCTCAACATGGCAGCATATGCTTATGAAATACAGGTGTAAGACAGAGGCGTTTGGTGCCCAATGCTTTTCCTCCTTGTGTTTTTACCTCCTTTGGTGAGACTAGTTCAATGTCTTTTAATGTCTGTTGCATTATGTGACAGTTGGTTTGCATTTTGTAAAGGCAAAGCATCAAACTGCACGCATTCTTCTTTTTCACTACAGAGCACCTCATTTCATAACAATGAGACCATACTTAAATATGAAAGATTGTTCATTGTAAGGTAATAAATACATACAGTCATAATATTTACCACACAATTCATTGTGGGGTCATTTGGTTTAAGCCACACATGAGTCAGACTGTGGGAAAATGTCAAGGCTGCTGACTGAAGCATCAGCACTCAGCGTGAGCTGAGCTCTGAAAACTGGGATGAAATTTCAGATATGAGTTTATTTAAAAACAGTGAGTAGCTATCCGATGGAGAGCTGTGAACTATAACGTGAATACATGGAGATGAAGGGTCAAGTTGTGGCCACAGTGAAGTGAACTCCACTTTAACTTTCTCAGAAATGGATCCTCTCTGGCAGCAGCGGCTTAAAGCAGGTACTTACAATAATAACCCCAGGTATGCAAGAAGGAGGCTTTGAGATCTTATTTTTTTGCAATCTGTGGTCCAACTTCAGCAAGCGCAAATGCAAGACAGAAACAAATTATATGTTATTTGAAGTGTCTAAATAAAGCTTCTCCGTTTGAGCATTAAATAGCTCATCTTTGTAAAATGGTAAAATATTTGCAGTTGAAGATAGGTTGAAAGGGATTTGCAAATCATTTCATTTATATTTTACACAACATCACAGGAATTGGCGTTATATATATATATATACGTTATATATATATATATATATATATATATAAAATGTGGCCTCTGCTATTAACATTAGGCTTTGTGAATTGTCTAGTATTTGGTATTTGATTCATTCATGATAATTATGTTTTCCAAATTTGTATAGGCTGCTGTTACAAATGTTATAACAGTAGCCTATAACATTTAGCTAATTGCTAGCAGGAGTTACCATATACCTTAATGCTATCCATCTGGCTATGTGTTAGCAGCAGCTAGCATCTAGCTAAATGTTAGCAGACAATTATGTCTAACTAAATTATAGCGGTAGCTTGAATCCACCTAAATATTAGTAGAAGTGAAACAAGGTAAATATTAGAAATATCCAAAATCCATAATCACAAATAAAGATACAGGAACCGAAAAGATAAAAAAATGAACCATACAAGTCGATCTAAGTAAACAAACAAAGATATTGAAAAAACAGAAACATAAATGAAACCTGAAAATCATATTATAAGTTATAATAACTCTTATAATAAGAGTTTGAAATGCCAAAGTTTGACATTTCAAACTTTGAAATGTTTCTACTGACATTACAAATTTGAGCTGGATTATTTACTGATCTTATTTGCCTCTATCTGGGATCTATATCTGGGTTATAGATCCCAGATATAGATCTATATCCCACATATAGATCCCCAATATAAAAGAAGGTCTTTCTTCTCAGAGTTCAGAGTTACTGGGGAGAATTTTGAATATCCAATTAGATTACACAAATGGTTTTTAAAAAGGAAAAACCGGAGAACCCGGTGAAAACCTAAAGTTCAAGACCCCAGGTGTACAAGCGGCAGCCATTCTTTTCAGAGTTGACCTTTCTGTCACAGGGGAACATTTAGAACATCCAATTAGAAAACAGGAACTGTGAGACTCCAGATATAAAAGGCCAGGCTGTGATTATTAATTTTGATGCCCAGACCTAAAATATGAAATAAATAACAGGTTCATGAGCGTTTATTCTGGAATTCTGTCTAGTCTGTCATCAAAGGCCAAATTATTTCTCAATGTAAGAAGTAATGATAGCTGTGTTAACGGGGATTGTGGTATGCACTCTACTGGCAGGTAGAAGAGCCTCTCTACTTCCCGCAGAAGCTCTTGAAAGGTTTTGTGACTGCCGAAAATAACTTGTGAACCGGACCTTTTGGGGGTGTGGATTGAACGTAGCTTTTTAAATATGATATCACGGCACCCTTAAAAGGACGACCGCCGTGAACTGTTGCGGCCCTCCACACGTCTTCAGTAGAACCAAACTGGCTTTTCAGATTGCTGTAGAGGTCTCGAACAAAATGCTTAATGTTTTCATTGTCTTTGCTGATGGCAAAGTCTGTGATGTCCTCTATCTCCTCCCCGGACAGGTAATACAAGATTTTCTTCATGTCAGTGGACTTCAAGGGTCCACCGTTTTCCTCGGAACAGCTTAACACTGTCCTCATCACGAAGCACGCCATGCCTTCCTCTAGTTCTTTCATCCTCTGATCTGAGATTTCACTTTTCAGCCCCTGCATGTTAGGGATTGCATCGGCAATTGACATATTTCTAATCCCTGATGCTGCAAACTGATGGCTCAGTGACGCCCTGGGAAGATTCCGCTCTGTCTGAATCAAGGAGTCAAAGTCCGTTTCCCCTTCTGCCTCACAGGGCTCTAGAGACATGGGTCCAGGGCGTTGGTTCGACATGTCGTATATTTGTCCAACTAGATTATTGATCTCCGAGATCATGTTGGACACCCTGTTGGTCTCATTTATGCGATTTGTTTCCTCGTTTCTGATCCAAAGAAAGATGCTCTGGAGAAATCTCCTCACTTCGTCTTCTATCCTGGCGCAGAAAACTTCAGGGCAAATCGCTGTCTGGCCGGATATGTCGCTTATTTTCTCGTCGGAGAGGGTGGAATCGGAAGGAATTTTTGGAGGAACAGGAGGTGTATTATAATAGCTCCTCATGATATCAGTATATATTTTTTCTGTCAGTTCTATTTCAAACTGCTTGATCTTGTCCTTTAGCTGGGGGTTTTCCGTGGATTCTGCACACAGCCTGTCAATTTGAGGTTTGATGGACTGAAAATCCAGTTTAGGGATTTGGCCCGTCTTGGCGTGGTCAAGTAGTTTGGTTGGGCTACCTGTGCCACGTTTCAGTTTCACCACATTGGTCTCACTCGAATCCTTGACCGAGGTCTCCAAAGACGACACCATGCGGGTGAATTGGTCATTGGCAAATCTGGAAAACTCTGGTTTTCTGACTATTTCTTCTTTCCCAGCAAGATCAGCATTGCCTTTTGACTGGAAAATGTTCCTGATATCACCTACAATAGTCTTCAAGTTAAAATGAGGTGCACATGGACAGTGTGGACCTATTTCTGCAACTGAACCCTCAGCCTTACAGTAGTGAAGATCGTCGATAATTGTTTTGCTGATTCCATCTACAACTTCACTCACTTTGAAAGTATCCGTTGACGGAGAAGCTCCTGAGTCATCGCCTGCCCCGTTGCTGATGCCTGAATCATCGGAATATTTCTCTAATATTTCACAAACTGAGGCCGCAGACAAGATGGATTTTTCACTAGCAGAAACGCTTTTCTCTGAAAGGTCAAAAGTAGTTTCCGATTCGGTTGTAGGTCCGCCTGAGATTTGCTTTTTAGTGAAGCCACAGCATCTCGACCTGACTACGTTTATATGGTCTCGGAGACACTGAGATGTGTCGGAAACCATTTTGTTTAAATTTTTCAGGTTAGAAATGCAGCCACTCGCAAATACCTCAGGTGATTCAGGAGTACTAGAGGTTTCTTGGATGCTATTTGCGATGGACGTTACTTTTTCAGATACCTCCTGCTCCATCAACGAGTTTAATTCCATGCCATGGTCACTGACCTCTGGTGGCACCTCCAGGACGGTGGCCATTTCTGTGGAGATCATGTTGGTCAAATGCACTCTGATGTCTTCCTCTGGAAATTCGCCCTTCATGCCCGGCACAATGTTTTCCTCCATTACTGGCACCAGGAGTGTCAATGAATTTTCCACGCATTGTTGGAAAATGTTGTTAAGCATGTCAGACATAACGCCTGTTATATGTGAATCCCTTAAGCCCTGTGAAACCAAGGTCCACTGTGCTGGTGACAGTGTGTTTAAACGAGGTAACACGATGTTCTCCAAATTGTTGATGGAAATGTGGATGTTTCTTTTCGCTTGCTTGTTTGACTCGGCCATTTTTCAAAGTTTTTTAATTATTATTATTATTATTATTTCAAAGTTTTCTGTAAAGATGCGACGTTCTACTCACTGCGGCTTCTCTTTTCCGAATGACAAAACTAAACAATACGTAGCAGTAAGTTGCCTTTGACAATTGTTCACGTCAAAATCCATTATGACGTAATCCTCCTTTGCGCAAACCTTAAGACACGCATGCGTATTAGACTTGTTTACCGAATGCCCTCCTCAGAACAGCCGGTGGAAGCGTATTCGTGTTTTTTTTTTTTTACTTTATTTCAAACAAATAACATGAACATACATACAGATGTTAACTCAAAGATAAATATTAAAATATTATAATAATAAAAACTGGAAGCGTATTCGTGTCTATGTGTGCTAGATTGACGCCTCCACTGTCACGTGGTCTACTTAGCTCTGTAACCATAGAAACAAAGACTGCGCCTTAAGCTCTAAACTCTAGAATTTAACATTCTTTCTGATCATTTAACGTATCAGCCTATGAACCCGTAAACCAAGTTGTATAATTAAATTGACAGGTTAAAGTTTCTTACCTGCTAAAGTTCTCCACGTAAAGCGTCAGCTGCCACCTCCAATTCTAAACTAGTACGAGGGAAGTGGAAGAAAAATCTAATATAAGGGTTTTGATTTACAAAATATCCAAGATGGCGTCGCGGCAGCTCCAAAGTGTGGTTACATTTCTCACACACAAAGAAAGGAAGAAAGAAAAGACGATACTAGGGCCAGCTGCAACATGTGCAGACCTTTAATCACAATAAAATGTAGTGTTTCATACGTTGCTTAGCAACGTGGTGATTCTCAAAGGGGGCGAGATTTGAGCACATCGTCATCCACCAGTGATGAAGAGATGGGAGAAATTGAGCACTCAGGCAAATATTGTGTTATCAGAACGTTTTCAAGATGACTGTATATAAGCGTAGCACAACTGAGCTGTTTTATATGCTGCAGTTCTTTAATGTTATAGCATCAACAATCCAATACTACATTAATTTAGTCAATGCATATTCAAGTCATATTCACTTGGTGACATTGTAAAGTAGAGCTTTGTATCAATTATAGTAACTTACCTTACTACTTGTTATAGTCATGTAGATATGAAACAACTGGGGCCCCAAGATGGAACCTTGAGATACCTCACATGTGATTTTGTCTGCTCCAATGAGAAGTTACCTGCTGAGTCAAAGAATCCCTGTTTTTCAGGTCAAAACTCCAACCAGTCAAGTACCAGAGAGTCCAACCCACACGTAAAACTTTGTGGATGTAACATGACAGCACGTGCGAAAGACGACGAGGTTTGAATGCTCCTTTTTTGGTTTTGGATGGAGTCAAAGTTGTTTTCACATCTGAAATCTCTGGCCTGCCAGCGGGGTTTAAAGGTGAAGTAATAGACTCAGACATCCAAAAGAATACAAAGCCAAGTTTATTAGCAAGTCTCATGAAAGTCCTGAATGAAGTGATTCTCCCATGATCCTAATTGCCCTCTGACTCATAACAGGGACACAACAAAGAGTCAAGTGTTCAACAATCTGCTCACGCAGGCTGAAAACTCCCTCCAGAATGTTTTACTTTACATAAAATTTGCCTTTCTAAAGGTTTTTTTTCCTTTCAGGAACCACGATCAACACATACAAGTTATCATATTTGACTGAAAAACTTGCAAAACATCAAGCCAAGAAATTAAAAATAAAGCTAATAAATAAACAATAGTTTGTAAGTTTTCCAATCGATAAGGCAGACATCCAAGTAAATATGAATTTATGCAATATCTCTACATATAAACTTTATATAAAGGAACCTTAGCTATGTAAAAAATCTGAAGAAAGATGCATGGTTGTCTGTTGCAGCAACTGCATGAAATGCTGAAATTGTCATAATAGTGAAAAATAACAGTTTCACATTCTTTTCTGTACTGTTACTATGGATATTTATGACTGTGTATTAGGGATTTTGTAGGTAGAAAGGGGGGGGGGGGAAAGGAATACATTTCTGCCAAAACATTTCTGAGCTCCAAAATAAATAAAAAAAATTCTAGAAAAAAAATCCAAAATTTCAATAATAATCAAATACATTTTCTAGAAAAAACATGGAAATTTCTTATGTTGTGACGACTTCCTGAAGGCGGAGAAAGAGAAGGAGCTTCTTAAAGAGACAAAGACCCAATTTCAAGGTATTAAATTACAGTCAGTTTTCTTTAAAGTCATATTTGAAATATTTATGTAGCATTTTTATCAATCAATCAATCAAATTTTATTTGTATAGCACATTTCAGCAGCAAGGCATTTCAAAGTGCTTTACATAAACACAAAAACACAAAGTCATGCAACATAGAATCAACAATCAAAAACTACGTTAAGTCAAGTTCCATCATTAAATTCGTAATTGATTAAGTTTCAAATACAATTCTAAACAGGTGGGATTTTAGTCGAGATTTAAAGGAAGTCAGTGTTTCAGCTGTTTTGCAGTTTTCTGGAAGTTTGTTCCAGATTTGTGGTGCATAGAAGCTGAATGCTGCTTCTCCATGTTTGGTTCTGGGGATGCAGAGCAGAACCAGAACCAGAAGACCTGAGGGGTCTGGAAGGTTGCTATGACAACAGCAGATCTTTAATGTATTGTGGTGCTGAGCTGTTCAGTGATTTATAAACTAACAACAGTATTTTAAAGTCTATTCTTTGAGATACAGGGAGCCAGTGGAGGGACTTTAAAACTGGTGTTATGTGCTCTATCTTCCTGGTTTTAGTGAGAACGCCAGCAGCAGCATCTGGATCAGCTGCAGCTGTTTGATTGATTTCTTGGACAGACCTGTGAAGACGCTGTTGCAGTAATCAATGCGGCTAAAGATAAACGCATTGATGAGTTTCTCTAGATCTCGATGAGACATAAGTCCTCTAATCCTGGAGATGTTCTTCAGGTGATAGAAGGCCGACTTTGTGACTGTCTTTATGTGGCT
>CAEFZX010022682.1:0-76120 GCA_903066825.1 Alfaro cultratus | reverse complement strand
TTAATACTTAAGTATTTTTAAAAGCCAGTACTTTTTGACTTTTACTCAAGTAAAAATATTAATGTGGTACTTTTACTAGAGTACATTTTTGTTTGTGTATTTGTACTTTTACTTAAGTACATTTTTTGAGTACTTTATACAACACTGATTAAAATGACTTAACAATAGAGTCTGAAAAACACACGTTTACACCACTTTTCTATCTTGTACAGTGTGGCAGCATTCAGAACAGCATTACTGAGGCGGAATCAAATGGGGATCAAGCTGTGTTGAATGCTAAAGACCGCATCAAGGACTTGGAGAAATCTTTGATGGACGCAAAACATGCCATGGCTAAACAGGTCAGGGATTACCAGGAACTTATGCAGATCAAGCTGGCCCTGGATATCGAGATTTCCACTTATATGAAATTGATGGAAGGAGAGGAGGACAGGTGAGAGCTGCTAAAAATCTATCCATTTATGATTCACATCAATTATTTACCTTTCATTTAATTTTGGAACTATTTTTATGTAGGTTTTCTTTGCACAAGATCATAGCTAAGCCAGAAAAAAAATATATTTTTTTGTTGCTTAATTTATTATTTAAGAAATTATTCTCATGAAAACATGAATGTCAGAAACAACATACTTCCAGTTTTTGCCTTAGATTAACGTGTAATGTAATACTGCCCTCTTGTGGCAAAGATCATAGCATGTTGGCATGTCAAATTATGTTACTTCGTGAGGAAATTTGGGAAATGTAATCAATGATGTATTATCGTTATTTTTAATAATCGTTATCATAATTAAAACTAATACAAAATCCTACACAATACACATAAACATGTTTATGTGTGAACAAATGTAAGAAAACTGTGGAATGACAGCATAATAACACTTGCTAGAGCAAGTCATTTCCCTCTGAACCAGTTAAAGGTTGCAGTTCTGTTTGATGTATGGTGAATTCAGGAATATTGGCACATCAGCTGATTTAGAACAAGATGAGTAAAAATGCATTTAATCTTTAATGCCCATCAATTTCATGCCTATCTGCTTTTTCATCACCAGATTGGGACAGAAGACTGTTGTTAATATCCACTCAGCACCCATCAGACATGTGAGCCCAGAACCCACTAAAAGTGAGTGTGAGGGCATCATAATGTTGCTGTACTTTTAGACCATTTTTTTTTTACCTCTGAAAACATACTAGTAGACCTATTTGTCCATAATCTGTCTATTTTCTCTTTCTGAAAAAAAAAAAATAAATAAATAAATAAATAGATAAGTCCCTCAAAGCAGCAGCAGTAAGTTATGTGTGTTTCACCTGTTTCAACATCCTCTTTCCTGGCAGCTAATCACCAGCGGCAGAGGTCAGGGCCGATTCTCATCAAAATGGTGGAAATCCACGACATCTCATACGGCTAAAGCAGAACAGACTGCAGCACACAGGCCTCCTGGATCCCCAGTTTTCACAATCCACACTGATAATACAATCAGTGGAACGAGTCGCCTGTATTTGTTTGTGTCTCATTGTGTGTCGAAACTCTGATCAACCTTCACAGCTCTGAAAACAGTTCGCCCTGAATTTGCCGTCTAAAATAACGAAAGAATATTCAGTGCTTTCATAAGTGAATCTGTTTTGTTGATGTTAGGGTCATTAATCTTCTACACATCTGAAGGTTACCTTAACCTAATAAATATAATAATTTCATTAGTTAGTGACAACTTGCCCATGATAAGGTCCACTCCCACTGTTTCCTTTGCAATACTTACTGTGTGTGGAAAATATTGAACAAATTAAAAATATTCTTTCTGTCTGGAGTAGAATGTTATATTTTTTTTGCTAAGTCCATCAAAAAGAAAATGAAGCAAACCAACTCAAATATTCAGTTTTCAGATATTATTGTTGAATGAAATACATCAAATCGCCATAACAACACTATAAATTCTGCATAGAATTAAAGCAGATCAGAAGCATTCCCCCAAAAATTGACTTCCCTTGAAAGCATCCTCTGGATCGTTGGCTCATCTCCACCAGGAACCACAATGAGAGGTTGTTATATGATGTCCACCTTGAAACCAGTAGGGCACCAGTTCACAAACTGGATAGTGTACTTGGTTTTGATGTTAGCAATGGCAGAAGTGACATTTTGGGGCACCACATGTATACAGTTGCACCTTTTGTAGCACAGAGACATGCATAAACTCAACACACCTATGCTATTGTTCAATCTGAATAATAGATTAAATACTATGCACACAAGCCTGGCCAGGAAACTACAATTCCCATTCACTTTCTGAGAAAACACTGTTTTTAGGATTTACTCCTATAAACACAACACCATGTATAGAAGTAGAACTAACAAAGTGTGAAAGACCAAACCTCTCTAAGGCCCAAATGTGTTTGTAACTTATAAAGAAAAGGGACTGGGGTTTCAAATAAGTATTTCAAGTTAATTTTCTTTTACACTCAATCTTGTAACACTAATGTTGTTTATAAATTAAAATGGATTTACTTTTTACAGCTGACAAGTTCAACATTAGAAGCAAAAAGGGAGAAAAGGTGCTTGTTGATGTTCTTTGCTTGTAAACCAGCAGTGCATTACCGCCATTTACTGGTTTGGATTGAGGGACAGTAGAAGAACATCCACCAACAAGACAGCTCCAAACTCCGTAGAACAATCTACAGAGAGGGTCATCAGGCCTGACCTCCATCCAGGAGGTTTAGGGTCAGGAAAATGGAGATTTAAATCTCTGCAGACTCCACTCATCTTGAACATAATGCACTTATAGACTTTTCAGTATGTTACTAAAACTTTAGCACCTTTCAAAATAAAAAACACAAATGCTTCAACAAACAAAATAATAAATACACAAAACAAATTTAAGCAAAAGGAGATTTAAAATATATATATATATGTGTTTATATTTTAACTATCCTAATTCAGAGCCAAGTCAAATTCCTTGTTTGTGTGCACAAACCTGGCAAATAAAGCTGATTCTCATTCTTCTACAAGTTGAAGTATGATATCAGTTCTATTCAAATGAATCCCTCTTTGTTGCCCCCATCCGAAAGTAGTTCTAAAACACACTTTTATCTTTTTTTTCTTTTGCGTTTCTTTTAGTCTAAAAGGCTCAACTACTGAAATCGATTTACGCGTTCCGCATCGTTTGTCCTTCTTCTCTTCCCTTAGCAACGGAAGGCTAATCACATGATCAGGTGGGGCTGCCGAGGCTGTTGGAGTCGAGCTGTGGAGAAAAATTCAACCTGTCAACAACACGTTCATCCTCGGACACATTTGTGATCCCAAATGATCTCCACCGGTGACTAACGGGTTAGTATGTGTTTATGTGCGAGTTGAAGTTGTTCGTTTTCGTGCATGTAGCTGCGCTGTGGGAGAAACAAAAGCAAAGCAAAGGAATATTAGCCCTATTATGCTAACATTTTACTGCTGCCTTTATATGATGATGAACATTAAAGTTAGACGCAACACCAGATTGAAAAGGGACAAATGGGTTGTTTTAAAAGTGACTTAGATACCCAGGTGTTGTATGTTGGATTAGTACACTGTAAAAGATACTGTTATCGTGAGGGTTGAATAGTGATGGAGAGATAGAGCTACATTTAGCTAACTGATAGATGAAAATGCAATAAAAACTTATGTCTTAAATACTTGTATGCCGTTTTAAATTAGTATCATTTTGAGTAGAAGTTCATTTAAAACCTTAAACCTCATTCATAAAGCTGCTACTACATGATTTTACGGTTCTAATCATCAGGACATTAATTATTTTACATTTGAGACAGTTTTAAATCTGGATTATTTTGTTGTACTTTTGTTTAGCAGAGGTGGGTAAATTAGCTACGTTTACTTGATTAACTTTTTGGAAAAAGAAGTTTACTGCACTGTATTGTTTAACTTTTACTTGAGTAATAACATAATGAAGTATAGCTACTCTTAATTGAGTAAAGCTTCTGCCTTCATTATCCACTGTGAGTAAATTCCCTTAAGGATTAACATGCTTGCTTTGACCTAAGATGCACTTTGAAACAAGCACCTTCACTTCATGATTTAATGTTAGTAAGTTTACACGTCTACCTGCCCTTTTGACCTTTTCTTGTTTACATTGCTGTCTTTTTAATTGTAACTTGACACGTTCAATAAGATACAAAAAAGTATATATATATTTTTATCTACTGAGCTCAAGCAAACATAAACAGCAGAGAGGAACAAAGTACCAGTACTTACAGAAATGTAAGAGTAGCACTACTTCATCATATTTTTACTCAAGTAATAAAACGTTATTCAAGAAATTACTCAAGTAAGAGTAAAAAAAGTGTTCTGTAAAAAGGTTACTTAAGTACTGAGTATCTGATCAGAACATCTGATTTCATATTTAAAAATTATGTCATCAGACAGACAAGAATTATAAAATTCTGGTCTTTTAAAGGGGGGGATATTATGTAAAATTGACTTTTTACATGCTATGATGTTATTCCCTCATCACAAACATTCCTGGAGTGTTGCTTTGATTCTTTCATGCATGTTTGAGGAATCCTTGAATCTCATTTGGGGTGCCTAAAAACACTTGCCCTCACAAAGCGGCGCCTCTTTCCTCAACATCTCAGACTGAACTTTTCAGGAAGTCAACACCTAATATTTTTCACGTGTAGGTGTTTTTGTTTGGCGCCTCAGTCTGATTTGTTTCTCTGCAGCTTCTGGATTTTCTCCGCTAATGTTGTTCTCCTGCTTCAGGTGTTATGGAGCTAACTGAAGGTAGAGTACACACCCTGTGACATGTTGGCCCAAGCAGGATCATGGCACCTCAGACCTCCTCCTAAACATCACAAGCTCCTACTGTCGTCATGGCCTCCAGCTATGCATCGCCGTTTGAGGGCACAGGTGAAGTAAAGGAGGGCTTTCTCTGCCCTCTGTGCCTGAAGGACCTCCAATCTTTCTACCAACTCCAGGGCCACTATGAGGAGGAGCATTCAGGAGACGATCGGCATGTTCGAGGACAGCTCAAGAGTATGTATAGTAGCAGAAAATCCTCCTAGTGGAACTGTATGTGTGAATGGTTTGAACTGATTTAAGCTGAATTTGGATCAATTTAGATTCCATGTAACTGTGAATTATCAGAACCAGTTTACCTTCAGACAGGCTATATGAACGAAAATGTAATTTATTGAAGCAAAGTAGTTGTTATATAAAAGCACAGCTATAGGTTCTATATGATTTTTCCTAAAAAGGAATCACTCTGGAATGACTGGTGTAATATCATTAGAAGAATACACCTGTAGAAAAGATTTATTTTTATAACATATTAAGTACTTTAGAAATGCTAATCTAATCCAAATTATACAGAAAGATCTGTGAAAACAAAGAGCAATTCAAGTGTTTTTATTCACAGTAAGATTTCTATAATAATCCGCCTGCGCTGTCATTTTATTATAGTTTCAGGTCAGTTTGAATTTCATCTATACTGATCTTGCTCTATTTTTCTCTGACAGCAATGCTTTTGAATCCAGAATAATTTCAGTTGTTTTGTCTTTATTTTTGTTCTTTCTTTGCTGTTTTTTATACAACGTGGAGGTAAAAATGCTGAAATATGATCATTTCTGTCCCATTCAGATTGATTTTTTCTCCTGTTTTATTGTTATCTATTTAGATTTGGTTCAGAAGGCAAAGAAAGCCAAAGACAAACTGTTGAAGAGGGATGGAGACGACCGACCAGACACTGGCAGTTATGAGTCCTTCTACTACGGTGGGGTCGACCCATACATGTGGGAACCGCAGGAACTGGGTAATACTCTACTTCTGTAACATTTAATGTATAAAAATACAAGTAAAGCAAAAAATAGAGGAACAATACTCAATTTGTTACATTTATCAAGTTTTTCTCCTTTTATTTTCCCCCACAGGAGCAACTAGAAGTCACCTGGACCTGTTTAAGAAACACCGGGCAGCGCGCATCGATCATTATGTTATTGAAGTCAATAAGCTCATCATTAGACTGGAAAAGGTTTGCCCAATAAATATTGCAAATTGCATACTTTTCTTCCTGCTCTTTTCAATTTAATAACGCAACTATTAACTATACAAAATTATGTTTCAGTTGACGGCGTTTGACCGAGCCAACGCAGACGCTGCTAAAATTAGAGGTTTGTTTCTTTAATCCTCCAAAATGCTTTGGGCTTTCTGTCAGTCTGAACTTGTATAGCAAACAAAGGATTTTCCTCCTCTTGTGCAGCCATTGAGAAGTCCGTGGTGTCCTGGGTGAGTGACTCCGATGTCCCCTTCTGTCCCGATTGTGGAAACAAGTTCAACATCCGAAACAGACGCCACCATTGTCGGCTCTGTGGATCCATCATGTGCAGGAGGTGCATGGAGTTTGTTCCCCTGCCTTTGGCCCGTAAGTAGCAACACTTTGAAAAGCTGAAGTCATGTATTGATTCTTTGTTTTTGCTAATTTTCTTTACACATTTAAACAGAGAAGCTCATTAATGGCACTCGAGAAGCTCTGTGTGTGCCTGGAAGCCCCAGTCAGTCCCAGTCTCCACCAGCAGGGGGCGGAGGCAGTGGGATGGGCTCCAGGAGGGGCAGCATCACCAGCTTGAGCAGCGTAGCGTCCATTTTGGAAGAAAAGGATGATGAGAAGATCCGCTGCTGTCACCACTGCATGGACACTCTGCTGAAGAGGCAGCAGAAGTTAGAAGAGAAGGATCACGTTCCAGATATAGTGAAACTTTATGAGGTAAGTGGAACAACTGGTTCTCTTTGAGTTCCTTCCTGTCATTCATTTCCTTCGAGGTTTCCTGCTCACAATCCTTGTTTTCCTGTCAGAGGCTGAGAATGTGCATGGAGAAGGTGGAGGAAAAGGCTCCAGAGTATATTCGAATGGCTGAATCCCTCAAGTAAGCATTAATAAAAAAATGTATGTGAAAGAAATGCGGTCTCACTGAATTCTCACCCTATGCAATTATTTGTGTATTTTTTCTTTTACTTTAAATTTGCCAGCAAAAATGTTGCCTGCAGAAATTTGTTGTAAAAAATTAATTATCAAATTTGCCTCAGTCAGAGGTGCAACTCTTAATAGCTACAGTAACCAGCTACCTGTTTGTCACGTAATCAAAATAGCATAATTTAATTGGCTAAAACCAGCTGGACTGATTGTTTTGGCTTGAGTCACTAAAACATCACAGCATTTGAAGACAAGTTTTTGATGGTGAATATCTGCTAGCAAAATTTCTTCTGGTAAGTTTAAAGTACAAAAAAATAAATTATGGCACAGGATGAACATTCTGTACCATTTACTCTTTCTTCCATACATTTGTGGCTTAATTTTATTCTGAAATGATGATGATCTACTTCCTCATTTCAAAGCGCCGGAGAAACCACATACAATCTGGACACTGCTGGAGGACTGAGGCTGGAAGTGCAGAAATACTACGAACTCATTGATGCTCTAAGGTCTGTGCTGTTCATGACAGAAGGTTTTACAGCTGAAGGAACTGAGAGATTAAACTGAATTATTTTCTTCTCAGTAAGAAGATTTTAACACTGGGGGCGAAAAGTGAGCCGCAGCCACACCCGAAGGCGCTCCAGCTACAGAGGATGATACGCTACACAGCCACGCTGTTTGTCCAGGTGATATAGGGTGGATTCACACCAGCTGTGTTTAGTAAACATGCACATTCACACATGTTTACCTAGAACATGGGAATGCACAGTTGAACTCTGATGCACTTACAAACGTAGGTCTCTCTTCGGTTGAAGTGAACCCTAGTGCGGTTCAGATGCATATGCGAATGCCAAATGGAACCGCCAAAAGCAGGAAGCAAAGTACAGTTCAGGGCATTCTGGGTAAATGTAACCTAAATAAACTTGTGTGTCTTGTTTTAGCGGGAGAATTGGCTTGTGGTCTTACCGATGACAAAAGAGAAATTCTAAAAGCTAAATTTTTGTTTAAATTTCGTGAAGAAGGAAGTTATTGCTTCACTTTCTTTAGAGGTTTCCTTCGGTGTTTCTTGGTGCAGTGCCACCAAAGGCAAGAGGGGCAACAGATTTTTCAAAGGTTTTGGTTTGTTTGTTTGTTTGTTTGTTTGTTTTGGTCCCTAATTGAACAGTCTACCAGACTATCGCCATAGTGAAGACTCTTTATGAATTGAAAACATTCATTCATTTTCATTTTATCTTTTGCTTGTTGTTTTTCCAGGAGAAGCTTTTGGGGCTGATGTCTTTACCCACTAAGGACAAATATGAAGAGCTGAAAGAGAAGAGGAAACAGGACCAAGAGAGACGACTCCAACAAGAGAGACAGGTAAGATTCTCCACCAACACCTTTATTTTCTTTCTCTGGGATAACAAGTCGCTAAATATTAGATATCTCCCTGGACAACAGGCGTCCCAGGAGAGTTTGAAAAGGAGGCAGGAGTATGAGAAAAACCGCCCACCGGCCAATGGAGAGCTGCCGCAGGCCTCTAGAGCCCCCCGCATGACCAAGGCTGGCGGGTGGCTGCCCTCTTCTGACTCTGCCCACGCTCGCAGCGAGCTGGAAGATCCCCTCTTGCAGCAGATTGAAAACATTCAGTCATTCCTCCGTCAGGCGCGTGAAGCTCAACGGACAGATGAGGTCGCCATGTTGGAGGAGAACCTGCGTCAGCTGCAGGATGAATACGACCAGCAGCAGACCAGCATGGCCATCGCTCTCTCCCAAAAATTGGCTCAGGAGGAGAGCTTACAGCAAGGGGAGCTGCAGCGCCTGGAGGCTTGGGAAAGGGAGGGAAGGGAGCAGTGGGGCTCCACTTTTGTCTCCACGCAGCCGTCCTTCAACTGGGAGCCGTCTCTGGATATCAACCCAGCAGGAGATCACCAGGTGGAGTCGGAGGTGGAAACTACGGCAGAGATCCCGACTCTGAAATCCGAGGCCAGTCCATCAGCCGTCAGAGCCCTCTCTTCGCTCACACCTCTAGAGGATTCTCCTCCAAGACTAAGGAGCTTAGGGGGGCACATAACCCCGCCTGGTGGTGAAGGACAGAGCAGCACCTCCCTTAACCCTTTCGAAGATGAGGACTCCACTCCCATTGAGGAGGATCCATCCAATCCCTTCTTCGAGGACATCAAGAAGGAAGTTTCCAACGGGAAGAAGGAATACAACCCCTTTGATGAAGACGCAGACAGAGCAGACCAACAGGCTGAAACTGCACCAAGCAACCCGTTCGAGGAGGACGACGCAGGTAACCCCTTTATGGACACTGGTGGGAACTCGCCCGAGGCCTCCACCAACCCCTTTGACGGGGACGTCGACGACGAAGCTCTGCCCGATGTGGACATGATAGAGGAAGAGCTGCTGCTCCAGCAGATCGACAACATCAGGGCATACATCTTCGATGCCAAACTCAGCGGGCGGCTCGATGAGGTTGAGCTCTTGTCGGAGAATCTCAAAGAGCTACAGTACACTCTACAGGAGCAGAAGAAGAAGAGGCACTAACACACTCTGGCTCCAATCACCTGCTATTTACCAAGTTGTCCGAGGCTCACACACTTTAGGAATGATCAACCCAGTTAATGCAGTTTGGATGAAGTCTGATCCCTCACACATTAATTGAATGTGTACCTAGATTTACGGTCCCTAATTTTCTAACATCTTTTTAGATCACTGAAGGTTGCATAGGGCTGAGCTCAAACCCATTCATGAGCTTAAAGCACAGAGTAAAAATTAATTTGTACAGGCACACTTATGAAGTTGTAACAATGCAAAAACGAACAAAGGAAGACAGCATAATGTTATTTGAATGAGTTGGATGATGTGGTTTAGTTCTTCAGTTGAAGCTGTGAGCAAAGTCCAAAAGTTTTAACTCTGCTCTGTGCATTTCTCTGTGCCAAGAACAACACTGGGAGTGAAGGGTTAACTTTTAGGTCTGCAACTGTAAACATCTTAAAATTAGAATAACTTCTATAGCAGCAAATTAACTAATTGTTGATGTAAAACAATAGGTTTGTATTAAGAGTTAAAGGTGCATTACATCATAAAGTCATTTTTACGTGTACATGCTAAGAAATTTAAGCTTAGAACTGTTTTTTTTTTTCCTACAATAAGTGACAGAAATACTTGGACATTAAAATCTGCACTAATGATTTTTTTCTGTTAATCTAAACTCCAACTTTGTCTGAAAGTTTTGATCAAATGAATTAGATAAACTGCTTTTTATGCACTTTGCTTTGAGAAAAAAAAAATCATTTGTGATTCCACCAAAAGTCAAAGACAAAAAAAATTCATGTGCTACTGTGACTGACAGGGTGAGGTGGTGTTTTGTTTCGTTTACGGTGAGCATCGTGTGGCTCTTTGATGTTGACCTCGTGGCTGGACTCGTCTTCCCGCTCTCCTGGTGCATGTTATCGCTTTCGATCTTCAATCCAGAGTTTATCTGAACAGCTCACTCGTCCTGTGTGAACTTAACACAACAACACTGTTAGCAAGGAACACTGTAGGCAGCCGTTAATAAAGCGTAGGATGCTCAAATCTGTGCGTCTAGAAATGATGATTATAGAAACTTAAAGACACTTGTTAGATGTATGCTAACACTACATGAATGCCAGCAGTATTATGATCCAGAGCTGCTATGTTTGCTCCAACTTGAATTTGTTGTTGTGCTTTCCGTCATTTTTTCCGTTTTCTTCGAGTTTATCTGCTAAACTGTAACATCTGCAGATCATCAGAAAACTGTGGCAGAGATATTTTTGTGACGTTGTGAATTCCTTACATGTATGTTAGCAGTTGATTTTAGTTTTGAGGTAATTGCAACATCCCTGCATTAAAACAAGGAACTGCACAATGATTCACAGCCATTACTTTAATAAGAGGAAGTTTCTTCAACACAAATAAATTCATCTGTAACAATATTTTGGAATGTTTTTTTGTTCCTAACTTTGTTTCTAATCTCCTGGCAGGTTAAAAAAAATTACATATGTAATTAATTAGAATTACATATGTAGGAGTTTTATTTCAGAAAAATTAGGTTTCAACATGAAACCGGTATAGACCCATCACAATCCAACCTGTGTGTTTTAAACATTCCTGCCAATTTTGACCTGCAATAACAAGATTCATTCTCTTAAAACATAAATCGTTAATAAAAATAGAGAAATATTAAAGCTAACCCAACCATAGGGATTGCAGCTGAAATGAGCATTCAGTAAATAGACATCCTCCACGTTGCTGGAAAGTTGGGTGGAAGATAAAAGTGTAGTAGAATAACTTACACAGGAATAATTGAACCCTTGAGAGAATTGTGATGTAAAGGAAATTCAAGAGTTGGGGACATTGGAAAGGTGTGAACTTCAGCTGGAGACAGAGTCAGAGGTACATCTGTCTTTGTGGAGTCACACCTGTACCGGAGAAATTGAGAAAACTGAGAGTGGTACAAACTGCTCTTTAAACTTAAATTAAAAATCAAAGTCTAGAGAACACATGGGAGAGGCACAGAGTCTCAAGTTGCCTGAGGTTCAGTGTGAAATTTCCAAACTTGGTGATGATTTCAGAATCATGTTGGTCCATTGTGCTTTTTCTAGAAAGTACCAGGAAATATTGCAACACTTCGTGCTTCCCTCTGCTGACAAGCTTTATGGAGACTCTGCAGGAACATTTAGAAACACCAAAATGCAGACCAGCTGAAGGCCATTACTGTAATTTGACACAAATTATATCAGCGTGTAGCGAACTTATGTTAGTGATAACTCTTATTTGAATTACTGAAATAAATTCTCTTATATCTTAATTTACATCTTATTTAATGTCCACCACATTATGATTAGATTAGATTAGATTGAAGGAGTTCTCTTAGAGCAGTGGAAAAATAACTGACATCAATTAGTACAACAGAACAGCAGATGGGGGTTTCTTTGTTTCCAGGAATGGTATCATTTTGGCAGGATGAGTCAATATGGATTATGCATGTTTCACACCATCACTTACATGCACGAGACTGAGAATTTTTGAGTGTAAAACTTTATCCCAGTAGTAACTCAAGCATACATGTTAACCTGCACAGAATTTCACATAGATGAGACATTGAGAGTTGGATGTTAACATCTGTTAACATTGACGAATGTTAAAAATCTGTGTGAAAATGGTGGAGCAGATCACCATGTGTCAGTGCGATCCTGCAACTTCTGGCTGGAGCATATGTCCTTTAATATAGCCATCACAGCCAGATAAATGTCAAGAGGAGATGGAAAAGTGAGTTGCTCGGCCTCTCAGTCCTGTGACTCTGCCATCTTGGCTCTGTATTTGCCCGTCATCTCCTTTGGCAGTGGAGTGGTGCTGGGACACGGCACTTGGCCCTCCACCTCACAGATGCACTCCCTCAGACAGTACTTCTTTGGGCCAAAGTTGGCAGGGTGGGACGCCTGCATCTTGGCTTGAGCTTCAGCATGCAGCACTTCACTAGAGAGAAGAGAGCAGAACAGCTGCTTTAACAGGCTGCCTCAATATGAGTTGGCTTTTTTGTCATGTCAGAGCTGAATATTAGCTTTTATCAAGGCTTAGAAATTGAGTGGCATGTGCTCTTGTCTTTCCCATCTTAAAAAGAAAACATAAGATTATCACCAACTTCTCCAAAGCTCTCGCGTGAGCTATCTTAAATCTTCCCTTTAATATTAGGCTACTGTAATAAAATATACATTTATATGAAGCCTTTCATCTCATCTTCAGCGCTTGTTCACATCTGTAAGTAAATACAACCTCGTAGCAATTGCATGAACACCTTTGAGTGCCATAAAACACCATCAATACTTACTCTGATTTACCCAGAATCTTCTTAACATGCTGTGAAATTTGCTTGTAGTCCTTTCCCTCCACATCCACCAGGACTTGTTCACCATCATCTAAACAGAGACGGAGTCAACCTCAAAGTTAAGACAGCATCTAAAGCAATCCTTCACCAAGGACTGCGTGAGAAATCACACACACCCAGGTAAAACTTCAGGAAGGACGATGGCGTCATATTCTTGAACATCATTATTTGGACCCACGGGTTCTTGTACTGAATCTGCGGGATGTTGAAGAACACAAACTTCCTGGAAGACATAAAATAAAGAACAAACATCTTAAAAGTATGCAGGGACTGATATGAACTGTAATACTCTTGATGGATTAAACTATATGTGACCGCTGCAGTGTAATGTGGCTGTAAACCTAGTGCTTGTGTGATGCTAAGCCGTTAGCTCTGACCTTGCTCCCTCGCTGAGCTCTCCATGTGTGTTGTAATTCACCGTCATGATCTTCACCCTCTTCTTAAAGATGATGTCGCCCTTCTGGAGATACTCCAGCGTCCTTCTGATCGGATACCTCCCTTTCATAGGCATGTTTACCTATTTACAAATCAAACTTACTTGGAAGTCACACAAGCACGCATACGCGGTGCGTGACGCAATTTGATGACGTTTCGCTACGTCGGGTAAACACCACGAGCTGACGGTACTTGTAGTTTTAATGAATTCGCGGTTACGTCAGTTGCATCGCTTATTTTCTCCTTTTCTCCTGATTGTCATGCATTTTGCCACCGTTCTTCATCTTATGGATTCATCACTGTTCCAACATACTCGAATCAAAATGCTAAATTGCCTCCTTAGCATATCAGCAGGTTTTGCAGAAGGTCAGAAGGTCAGCATTGGAGAAGGTCAGCATCCAAAAGATGCAGAACAGTGGAATATGATTTATGTTGCAGACTCCTGGCTTATGGACACTTTTGCCAAATTATTCATACTTCTGGAACTTTCAGTTAACACATTTTGCTGCAAACTTCAACATACCCAACTTTCTATGGCTGCCAAACACAAAATAGAAGTTTTTTTGTGTTTTTCTTTTTACACAAAATCCTGACAAAAACCTCTTTATTCTTTTAAAAATGACTTTTTTTTTTTTTTTTACTATATATAACTTCCACCGCTACAATCTCCTTTTGAAAGAATGTGTAAAAAAATGGAAACATTACACCCAGTCAGTTTAGATTAGCTCAGTTTATATATTGCGGCTTTAATACTTTTGTCCATCTAAAATAGGAAGTGTAATGTTTTTTGTCACTGTGGCCAAAAAAAGCATCTTGAAAATCAAAAAAAAAAAAAAAACAGATAAAAAAAACCATAAATCTCAAACTTGTTCAAATAATATTTTCTCAAAGTAAAAAAAACTAGTTCATGTTTGACCACTTAAATATTTTTACATTTTCAACTAGACCTGATTAAATGCTTAGTCCTTAAAATGCAAAATATTACTTTAATTTTGCACCACAATAGAATATCAAACTTTATACCAACTTAGCAATATGCACAAGGCTTACACATACTGCTTTGATGTATGCCTTTGAATCCCAACCTGGGTCCTTTCTGCATGCAAGGGTTCTCCCAGTGGTACTCCGGCTTCCTCTCACAGCCCAAAAATATTTATGTTAGGCTGAATGGTCTCTAAATTGCCGTTGTGTGTGTGTGTGTAGCGCCTCTGTGCTGCCCAGTGATGTCCTGTCCAGGGTGTTCCCTACCTTTCGCAAATGACAGCTGGAAATACACACCAACAATCTGCAACTCATGCAGATATGAGGGTGCGCATACAAAGGTTTGCAATTTGTCAAACTATTATAGCACAATAAAGGTGGCAAGAGTCGTGTTATTTTTCCCCCAAAATTTATAAGTAATTTTGTTTCCTTCCTTGTTTCAGTCGAGCTTTTCAGACATTTCAGCTAATTCTCATCTGGTTCATGAACAACATCAGACCTGTTACATTAAATGAATAATGTTTATTTTAGTTGAAATAAGACACATTGCTTCAGAGAAGCAAGCCTCGTACTGGAATGCAGAAACAAGAGTTCAGTTGTTAATACATTTGATTTATATCAGTGAGGTAGAAATGTAGGGTTGTAACCATCTTGGGAAATAAATGTTTAAAATCCATCATTCAAACTTCTGGAGACAGAAAAAAGAACAGAGAAGATTCACATAGTATCAAAAAATGTTACCCAAATGATACCACAAAAGACGATGATCTATGCGCCTGGAATAGCTGCTAAAGCCACAACATTTAAATCAATATTTCACATACTGCATTTATTAAAATTTGCTTAAGCAATTTCTTCATGCATGGCAATGCACTATAAAAATAACAACAATGCTCCTTGTTAGGGCTCACAGAAAGATTATAAAACCCTGTTTAAAAACAACATGCGCTCATTTTAATGTCTGTTACATGTACAAATGCCATTTCATCACCAGTGCCTTTTTAGAAAGAGTCTTTTCAGGTTTAAAACCAAAATATTACAATTGATGTTCATGAGACACAAACCTAGTTGACTTATGTACATCCCCGTTACCATTCATGTTGCTGTGGATGTTTATTTATACATATATACAAGAGGGTAAAGCCAATGCATATCTCAATGCTGTCCTCAAGACATGAATGCATTCAAGGCTGGCTTTCCGCAGAATCTCATTGTTTTTCAATCAGGGATACCTGCCCAAAAGTACTTTAAGTACACTTAGTATGCAACAAGCAAATTTGTTCAAAACAAACGAATGTTTTCAAAAAACATACAAAATATACAGTTTTAGTCAGCCTAAATGCAGTGGAACATCACAGAAGCTGATTAATGTGCAAGAAAATACCAATGCAAACATAAAGTGTAGCATGGCTACACATTAGAACGAGTTTTAAACCCAAAGCTTTTAAATAATTGTCTTTACAACATTCTAAATTGATTGAAGACAAAGAAAGACGTAGGTCTACAGAGATGTAACACTGATGGGACAGAAGGACAAAACATAATTGATTGTCAATAAGGAAAAAAAGTGGAGGAGGTGATTGCACAGATTTTAAAAGCAGCCTAAGTGTACCTTAATAAATGCATCCACATTCAAATACACCAAGAAATGTCCTTTATGGTAATAAAAGATAACAGCACTACTCAGACCAAGGCCTTCTGCTAGGAAGCAGGTTCAAACACATTTTCTTTTAGAGGACCAGTTTAACTAAAAATAGATTTGAAGATTATATCTCTGTGACTAGGAAGTTCATTATCAACCCAGCAAGCCTCAGTGACCCAGGATACAAGAGTGTTAATATAAAAGAGATGGAGCAGTAATTAAAGAAGAAGACGGAGAAAGGAAGGAAGGAAGCTGGCAAAAACCCCCCCAAAAAAACAGGGATGCTCTGACATAAACATTTGAGCTAATATCAAAATCTGATCTTAATATAGCTGTTATGGCTAATAACTCACATATTTGCAGATATTACATACAGTACATACAGTATATATTTCACTATCCTTTCGACACCTTGAAGACTCATCCCAATCCTGCGCTGCATCGCCATCACTGTCACATGACAAAGTTCCTCCCCTCCTCCTCCAGACACTAATGGCAACAAGATGAAAATAAATATTGTTGCCATTTGTTTTGTTTTTTTAATTGGATCAATGCTGATCAAATTACTAATGTTGGCACATACCAATGATAGTACCTAAAAAATCCCAAAACAATTGCTGAGAATATGAAGATTAGTGTGCATTTCAATCTCATATTCAAATGATCAAAGCAAAATTGTACTTATGATGGAAAAAGAATGATGGAAAAAGAATGTGAACAATTAAAGAAATAAGGGTTAATCATAACAGCTACAATCTTTCTCAGTATTCAGCAATAATATTGCTTTATTTTCAGTTTTTATAATATTATTCTGCCCAAGTTTCTTCTATGAGTTACCATGGTGATAGATCCAAGTAAGAAGTGAATCAGCTTCATCTTAAACTGAACCTGAAACTAAATTTACCTTGATAAACCTGCTTCATAGTTCAGGCCAACGGTATGAACATGGCTGATCTGGGTGTAAGTGTCGTAAAATAAAATAAGTTAAAGGCCTCCATTTGGATTATACGTAACAATTGTGAGGCTTGTTAATTAGCTTTTGTTAAAATACTTGGACAAAAACATCAAAGAAAAAAAACATACAAAGCCAGTTTATATATATTCTGATGTAAAGTGACTTTAAATTTCTTGGCTATTAGAGACGTCTGTGTTTGAGTCTGAAACTTTTGCCACAAACATGAAACGTACCAACTGCAGAAGTGCTGGCAGCAGAAGAAACCAAAACAATATGATCCTCCTGTAGGTTTACATAATCTGATGTTTACATTTCAGGCTGTGTTTGACATTTTGGGATCAAAGGCTGGTACTCAATATTACATTTGATCAACATCACTGAATGTATGGCTTATTTAAACTTCAGACTATTTGACAATGAGGATCAAAGTGCTCAATGAAATGTGAAGAAAATATTAAAAGAGACAGTTGAGGAGTTACAGCTGACTGATTTTTTTTTTCCATGTAGTTAAGAGCGACTCACAGCATGAAGTGCAGAAAACATTCCTGCTTTTCCAATGCCATGTTACGCCAAATCCGGCAAGTAATGTTAGAAAACAAAGATTTGTAGTTCAACTACAGCCCTCTAGAGACCATGTACCTGAAAATGAGATTTACAAACTTAACTGACACTTTTTAAATCCTTGGTGTGTTGTCATTCTGTCGAGTCCGAGTCCTGGCTGTTATACTCCGCCGTCTCCATCTTGAGGATGTAGGGAATGATGCTGTCAATAGAGACGTTGCCTATCAAACCAGTGAAGAAGAGTTCCTCTGTGATACTTGAGTTCATTAGACGAAGGGCAGGCAGACGTGTCAGGATGCGTGTTAGTCTTAGGGAAAAAGATTATTTTAGTCAGATTCTGTCCAAAATCCTCCCTGATGATTTATTTCAGTCAAAAATACCTGAACAATTTCTGCTTATACTCATAAAAGTTTAGGTCAGAACCATACACAAGAACCATACACATACATAAACTACGCCTGAAACCATGTCTGAGGTAACATTATTTATTCCCTCATGTTGACTCTCTTATTTTAAAATGGGAGCAATAACAATGACTGTAGTGAGGTGTTTTTTTGTCATATTTCTATATTTTCTATATTTATTTGAAAGTTAAGGTATGAAGAAGCCAGTCTGGTTCTGATGAATGATTCTAGTTTGTTCTGAGTGACCAGATTCACTTTTAGTTTGTTTACTCTTGAAATAATTCATGCCATGAATTAATATCATTAACTGACCTGTATGTGTCTTCAGGATATGTTTTTTGCACATAATCTTGCAGCTCCATCAGGGCTTTCTCTTGGAACTTCTCAACCTGGCCGCTGCTCTCCACTCCTGGGTGATCTGATCATCAGGAAAAACAACAACAAAAAAACAACGGAAATCTATAAAAACTAACCTGATTGTGTAGGGTTTTTTATATTGAATTTAAAAATATTCTTTATAATAAGTTTCTTGTATTAAAGATAGTTCTCACCAGGACTGAACAACACAATAGCCTTTAGGTAGGCGTATTCGTAGCTGTCGGTCTCCAGCCGTGTCATGCTGTTACAAAACTCCTGGAACTTCCAGATGTGCTCCATCACCTGCTTCACCCTCTCTCCAGAAAGTTTGTCTGGAAAAAAAAGAAACTTCTAACATTTCTGTATAGATCCCATGAAACAAATGTAGTCATGGAGTTCAGCAGTGCTCCTGGGCTTGGATTTCTAGATTTAACCTTATTATATAAGACTTTTGATGAGCAAAAAATGAGGTACACAGCTAAGCTTTTTGTATGAAGCCATGTTAAGTTATTGTAAACTTAGACAATTATGCAGATTTTACAAAAATAAAAGGTCTAAATGACTTGATTTTATACTTTGATATTCAGATAAATAAATAAAAAAAAAATTAAACTGCCCAAGTAGAAACCAGCTGTCAAATATTTACAGAAATGGGTTTCTGGGGCTTCCTACTTTCATCTGGAAATGGTCACCAAAATAAAAAATAAACAGAGAGATGCAAGACTTATGCATCTTCACAAGAACTTAAAAAATGTGGACTGAGTGTCCTATACAGCCCTTTGGTCCACACACATCTGGTAGAAATGATTGCATTATCTCTTCAGAATAGTATCAACTTCCAAAGACCCCCCCTCCTGTTACTGGTAAATGTATTTAAATAAGGCATGTAGGGAAACATCTATGACATGCAGGACAGCGGGACTATTGAAGCAGGGTTGGAGATCAATGTTACAGAAAATATTGCACCTTTCAGGCTTATCATCACAGAAACAAACTTCTCCGAATATTAATGTTTTAAGCTGGCTGATAATTAGGGGCACACACTGTCATGTTCATACCTGGGGAATGGGCACACCACATAACTCAGAGGCTAAGACACGCAATATGTTAGCATTAAGTGCAAGCAACAACAGCTACAATCTAATAAAAATGACATTTCTTTGCTCCTGTTTTCATGTTTGTGTCCTACTGTGAGATGATGACGGGGTCTTTGGTCCATACCGTCCTGGACGCTGCTTTGCAGATGGTTAATGATGGCAGCGAGGATGGTTGACAAGTTCATCACGTGAGCGCACTGAGCAAGACCCAGGATGAACAGCTCGTTCCAGCAAGCTCGCACCAAGCTTGTGTTTGCCTCCTGACTGGGAAATACATAAACATGTAAGACATACCGCAAACAAACAGGAGATGGCAGCACTACAACATGACAGGGAAACTTTTGTTGTGCCGATTTCTTTTTCTCCCCCACCCAAGTGCTGAAAAGGCAGGAATGGAGCGTGCCCAGTGCATGGAGAGGAAGAGGAGTCTGGACGCCGACTCACAGATGTAGTGTACATTCAGATACTCGGGTATGGGGCTGGGCATGGTCAGCTGGAGCAAACAGAAACAGGAACAAGAACATTACAACCGGAGTTATATTAAAATAACATAAAAAGTATGGCTCGATTATCTTTGCAATCAATTATTCTGTTGATTATTTTGACGATCAATTGATTAATCGTATTTTTTAAAATTGGCACTTTCTGCAGATTTTTCGTTATCCACTTAAGTATTTTTTATGACATTTGTAATACGTTAAAAGATTAACTTAAAAATATTTACAGACAAAGAAGGTTTTAATATTTTAAGGGCAAAATGAATGTTTTTTGTACCGTTTTGACTTAAATATTGCACTGAATATGTTGTTCTTTCAGCAAAAGTTTTTTTTGGAGTCTTTACATTGCAGTTAACAATTAATTGATTACTAAATTAGTTAATGATTATCTCAGTAATCAATTCATCTCATTTGATCAGTTTAGTCCTAATAAAAAGCGAAGAAATCTGTTTTGTTCTGATATAAACAATTAGCCATTAAGAATCATTTCAAAAACCATGTATATGGTTTGACTCTTGCCTGAAGTCTACATCAGCAAAACAAAACACAACATTGCCAGCCCACAGAAGACATTTGACATAATCTCAGAGTTTATTAAAGATATGCATGCATCCTCTTTTCCATCTCAGTAACTTTAGAAGACTCCCTCCACTCACCTTGAAACCAACATGGCTGTCAGTGAGCAGCGGTCCCTCCACCTCAATGATGGGCGTCTCTTGGTCTCGTCCAATCAGCTGGATGGTAGTCCCACTGACACACTGCGACTTCTGAGCCAGGTTCTGTTCTGCCCCTGCTTCAGGAGGGTTGAAGACTTTGGCCAGAGTGTCAAAGGCACTGCATTGAAGTACATACAAACACACACACACACACACACACATATACACACACACATACACACACACACACACACACACACACCTTTAACTCAATTAAGAGCATAATCTATAGCAACAAATAAATTAAAAAAAGATTTCCCTCATTTTTAAACTACTAAATCTAATTACAACAAAACCATACAAATATTTCCTGAAGGACCTGAGATGAACGTGTGGCTGAAATACTTGAAATATGACCAACTGACCGTGTTATCTCGCTTGCAGACTGCTCCTCCTGCTGGCTGTCTGAGGTATCACCATTGTTCAGGGTTTCTTTCAGGGAGTCACTCAGGTTGGCAAGTGATGTCACAACATTGGCAAGCGTCCCCAGGTTTCCGTGCTCAGAATCGATCTACAGCAAACACATAATTCTCACATTATAGCATCAACTTCAGCCAAAGACATTGATGCTAGAAGTTATTCAACAAAGCAGAGAACAGCGTGAGACAGCAGAGCACGGTGTGTCTTTGTGCTCAAATGTACCTTGGAGTCTGTTGCCAACAGCAACGTCCCTTCAGTCTGAATAACTGGCTGCTGGATATTAACCAGCATTCCCTGGTCCAGCAGGCTGGATCTGTACAATAATACAATGATAACCTGAGTAAATACAAAAAGCAGGTTTCACATTATGACTTCATTTATTGCAAAGAATCGCTAAGAATATCCAAACCAACGTGGCTTTATGTGAACAAGTAATTGCATGGAGGATTTGGATTGCTTTTGTTTCCATAAAAATAGAATTATCTCTTAGGTTATCATTGCCTGGCATTAATAATTGTTTAAACAAGACATAAAAAAGAGACATTGATAATTAATAAAATACTTGTTTACTGCGCTATACATGAACAGGTCTCATTTCTACTGACCTGGAACCATCTGTATCCGTATCAGAGATAAAGGTTGGTGTAGCGATGAGCGGGCTGTTGAGATCCTTGCGGATGTAGATCTTCTGGGTGGAGGCAGCACAGTTGGAGTGTCTTTCTCTGGGAACAACGTCAATGGGTTTCCTCTCACTCTGGACAGCTAAACAATTACAACAGGCTATTATTTTGGAGCAATACAACAACTACTACTTCTGATAATAATAATGACACATAAGAAGTCGAGAAGAAATTGATCCTCAGATATTTTCAAGGCATAAATAAAGTGAAGACATTTAAAGATCAGGGAACAGTTTTACAGCTTTTGGTTGTTGTAGTATAGATATTTAGCAGGAGAAACAAATACCAGAGGCTTCAAGACACAAGGCCAGCTTCAAGTTGGTACTTATGGTTTCACAATATGTTAAGATCAACATCAGTCTCAGCCATTGCATGACTATTGGTACTTGGTTTAATGTTTAGTAGTACTGAGAAATTATTGTGGCACATATAGTATAAATAATTTGAAAAGATCAGTGCCTCGTTTCACCAGAACCGTCTCCATAAAAGGGCAGACAAAAACATTTCAAGCATGTTTTTCCAACTTTGAAATTGGAAATTAAAATTTTTAGATCAAAATAAAACGCACAACAAATTAGTCATTTAGTGCCAACAAAAAAGAAAGTTAGTGCTTTTATCAGCAAAATGGCAAAAAGATCTGCTGGGCTCCTGATTTAAAATGTCCTATCTTCACAACTAGGCATGTACTAGGGCAATACTTGTACAGTTTCAGAACCACTCTCTCAGAAAGTATAAGTAAAAGGAAAACAATGTTGTTCAGGCTTCCTTAACTCAACTAATTACATTTGTTTAACTGAAACGATATTTAAGGGCTCAATCTGGATGCAAACTCACAATCAGTTTTCATCCCCATCTTAAGGCATTTTCTCAGCCGGCAGAACTGACAGCGGTTGCGATGATGCTTGTTGATGACACAGTCCTGCTTACTGCGACAGCTGTAGGTGAGATTTTTCCTCACACTCCGCTTGAAGAAACCTTTGCATCCCTCACAGCTGACAGCTCCATAGTGACGCCCTGAAAGCACACAAAAGTGTTTGAGTCCTATTGCCGATAGAGTGAAGCTGAACAGCTGAAAGGTAGAGTACCTGAAGCTTTGTCGCCACACACCACGCAATATTCCACTGGCTGAGATCGACTTAGATCTCCTGACTGTCCCAACAAACGCTCCATTGACACTGGATCTGTGACAATCTGAAAGGAAAAGGCAAAAGCAAACTCATATTTTACAAGTTTCCCCTTTAAATGGTCCACATAACGTCAAGGATACATTTAAAAAACAGTAAAAATATTAAAACAAAGGATGCCCGAGCAGATTTCTCAACATTATGGAGCAGGAGGGTTATGTTGGGACAAATGTACCTGTATCCTTCCTGGCATCAGGCTGTCCGCAGCTGTGAAGATGACCTGCTTCGAGTTGTGAGTCTCCGGTGAGGCCAGGATAACCTTGCTCGCCCCGGAGCTGTCAGCCGTTGTCAGGATGAACTGCTGCTTTGAAGCACTGGACGGGTTCATCGCTGTCACGATCTGGATATTCTGACCCGTCTGATGGTCGGTTACAATCTGAATAGTCCAGTTACAGAAAAGGGAGACAAAAAACATATGTGATTAGTAATGTAAATAAGTAATAAAAGCATAGAGATATGTTAGATGCAGTATCTGCATGGTATTGCACTGTTGATTCGATTACCTGTATTCGCTGTGGTGTTGTGGCAGGCTCTGCAGAGATGACCCGAAAGCGCTGAGGAGACTCACCCATCACTGGATCTGATGGAGAGCATGACCCCTAACCCAGTTAAGCACAAATAATTTTTGTCAGCTAGCTAAAACAAAAATAGTTCTTAAATCTGGAATCCATAGAAACATTATTTCTATGAGAGTATTATAAAAAGTATTATGGAGTATTATGGATTCATAATACTACTTTATGAATCCATTAAAAGAATTTGACTGTGTGATGTGAAACAAAACAGGAAGAAAGCCTTTCTCTGCACACTGACCTCTGCCTCATGCTCAGAGTGTGATTTCTGCTGAGAGAGCAGGTTCAGGTTGGTCGCCATGATCATGTGGAGTCATTAGTGAAGTCTGCAGAGGAGTGCAAGAGACTTTACTCATCAACAGGTTTATTTTTTTATATACCGGTAATCCAAACTAAACTGGGGTGTGACATGTGGGTGTTTTCTTTCATAATGGCTGATAATAGTTTTGTTTTGAACTTGTTTCTGAGCGATCACTTAGACTAAATTACACCAGCTATGAGTTCCCCTGAAAAAGGTCAAATGTGAAACTGCAGCTGTATTTTTAAAGATACTGACCTGCTTTGTGGCTATTCTGAACACATTCAGTACTAAAGGTTAAGGTGGCCAAGTTTGATTCTATTGGATTATGAATATACAGCAATGTCCCTCTGCATCAAGAGACCAATGACAGACATTTTGTTTCATTTTTTTACCCTCATAGGTCTTGGTATAAACTGCTGAAAATACAGAGTAACAAAGTAACCACTACTGCCTTTACAAGCATTCCTGATGCTGCCTTTTAATATCAGGGGCCAATGGAACAAAACTCAAAGAATATCTTTGTGTAATTCATTTTCATACCCCTTTTAATTTATCTTCATTTGGTCACATCACAACCTCAAAGTTGGGGGGAAAAACTGCATAGGATGCATGTCACCTAGAATAAATACTCATATAGTTATTATGACAGAGAACATATTACAAATGTTTGCAGATGGCATTATGATCTTAAGAGAGAGCAGAGTGCAAGTAAAGGAAAAGCCATAGAAGTGGAAATATTTACTGAAGACTAGTTGTACTTAATCCTCAAAAATCAATGTAGGGTTCACAACGCATTTCCACATCTTATTAAGTACAAAACATTTTCATAATTTGCGCCTTTCTGTAACCAGATATTTTCATTTTTACACCTTTACATAACCTTTATTAGTCAGTGATCCTTAAGACTCTAGCTGCAGCTGATCAAGGTACCTGCAGTAGTCCACAGGGAGGAGCGTGAGGCTTCATGGTGTTTACAGATTGGCTGAACAGTTTGTCCATCAGTAACTTCACTCCAAACACAAAACAGAACAAAATGGAGAATCTGGCGTTTGGCCAACATAACCGCAGATGTTATGATAATTGGCATAATGAAACAATTTTCTTAATAGGCAGTGGAGTGCGTGACATCTAATATTCTGACTGGAGATGCAAAAAAATCAGTTTTTCCAAATAAATCTCTGACACAGACATTTCTATCCACTCGTGTCAGCTGGATGGCAAAGGTAAAAGGGTCGAGTTCATCCGATGTTAGCTGCCGCTGCTAGCTAGACGCAAATAAACCTACGGTAGGCTACGGAGCAACAGCTAGCGGGGTCTGCCTCTAAGAGTCACAATGCATGGAGCACAACAAATCAACAGCGTTGTCATGTAGTTAATAATCAGCTAATGTGTCTGTGCCGACAGCCAGACTGCACGCAGTTTGTTTCTGTTCAGCCCCGGAGGTAAAGCACCCGCAGCCGGACAGGAAGCTAAGCAGCTAGCCGCTGTTTTGTGACCCAGCGCTGCTTCTTCATAAGGCTTTAATGCTTCCAGTCCAGAACTGACACTCACCTCAGAGGAACGCCGCTCTCAGCTTTAAGGCGCTCGGTTGTTTTATAAAAAATAATAATTGTTATTTTCTTCTGTTAAAGGTCATAGTTCGTGACCCCCGCACCAACAGCGCATTGATGATGATGATGATGATGATGTTTTTTTTCCCCCTCTTCTTCTTCCTCCTCCCTCTCTCTCCGCGTGCCTCAACCCCCCCACTCCAAGCCTTAGCGCGAGCCAGACAGCGTTGACGTCATAATGTCTGGGGACTTGTCAAATTATGCGTATTAAAAAAATAACGAGATAAAAACAATTTCAATTTAGGTATTATTTAGCTTTCTTGATAGGTTTCTGCCTGTCATTGTGTGCGTGAATGGTAATGACTGATTTCATTGTAAAGTGTCTCTGAGTGTGTTGAAAAGCGCTATAGAAGTCTAATGACACTTAATTTGTTTTCTGTAAAATTTGTGTATTTCACTCTGTCATGTTTTCTGGTTCTGATAAATTATGATTACTTGAGTTATAGTTCATTATAATTTCTGTATTGTTTTTGCACGCTTTAAAACTCAATCCGTATTCCCTTATGGGTTTAAGGACAATGGCCATCACAAAGCCCTGATGTTACTCCAGTGGAGCCGTTGATGGTAGAGCTCAAAAGGTGTGAAGGTGTGTGTGACTAAGGCGGCCTATAAGTCTAACTGAGTACACCAGTTCTGTCAGGAGGAACGCGCCAGAATGCCAGCAGAATTCCTTTGTGGAAGGAAACCTGAAAAGTTTGACCCAAGTCATCCAGTTTAGAAGACAATCACTGATGGTAACCAAATTTGAAGAAGGATACAAAGCAATCTCTAAAAAATGTTCTTGCTAGATTTTCTGGCTGGCATTTAGTAAATAGAAATGATTTTTTGTAATTCTAAACAACCTAAAACCAGAGGTTAGGGTTAGCTTAGGTAGTTAGGTTATTTTAACTGCATTCATCATGATCAAACATACTCATTTTTTTTCTTATAATTTTGACTTCAGCTTCACAAATGATTTAAACATTACACCAGATCAGTACGAAAGAAAAACATTCTGTCTCCTGAAAAAACATACCAATGTTTTGTACAGTATATACATGCTAACTTGGGGCTTCTTTTTTTGCACAGGTTTGTGAAATGCATCACAGAATGGAAGAATTTACTCTGTGGTTCTGCTGAAGTGTTAAGGAAGCTCAGGTTACTTTGTTAATGGATTTTAATTCATCTGCATTGCTGGATCTGGCGTCTTTGATCTTCCTCTTAACAATGCTCCATATATTTTCTATGGGAGTTTGGTCAGGTGAGTTTGCTGGAAATATTGGTACTTTGTTAGTCTGGGCAGGTGTCAAGTCCTGCTGGAAAATGAAAATTTGCATTTCTACAAAGCTTCACACTAAAATTGTCTACTAGATTACTAGGCTGTTCTAACTTTGGACTGTGTAAACACAGTGGACTAAAACCAGAAGATCAAGGAGCTCCTCAAATTAACAGACTGGAAACTTCATAGACCTCAACCAGCATGGATTCTGAACCTCTTCACTCTTGCTACAGACAAAGCGTTGTTTGGACCACTGAGCACCGATTCAGTCCCATTTCTCCAAAGCGCAAGTGAAACACTGCTGACCATCATCTAACTGGCTTAAAATAAGGAATGCAACAGAGGCTGCCCATATCCTGCACACGTCTGTCCAGGATGTGACTGTGTGTGTTCCTGTATGTTCTTGTAGGGGACCACTATAACAATTTTCACAAGCAACGGGAGGTCATTTGTGGAAAGTGATGACATTTTCTGGTCGTCATTTTTTATTTATTCATTTTTTCAATTGTACTGGGCTCTACCAGTGAGGTTTAGAGAAGTATGGTGTGCATTATGTTTTGGATATGTTTAGGAATAGACTTAAAGTTTGGAAAAATGTATAGGTTAGGACCCGGCCCTCGAGGACCAAAGTCGGCTCCAGTGGCCGGCATCCTGCATGTTTTAGTTCTCTCCCTGGTTTAACGCACCTGGATCAAATGATGGCTAAAGAAGAACACTGACAAGAACAACCTTGCTGAAAAGGTTGTTGGTACTACCAGGGAGAGAACTAAAACGTGCAGGACACCGGCCCTCGAGGACCAACTTTGGGCACCCCTGCGTTAGGTATAAAGTCTGTATTTATTTGTTTCATTTATGTGTCAGATCTGTCACAGCTGACATCAACCTATTTTTAGGGTGACATGATTAGATTACCATGCAACATGTGTTCGTATGTGTGTAGTGAAAGTTAAAAAGAAAAGATAAGAAGTAAGTTATAAAACCTTGCAAGTAGATTTAAAGATAAACATAAATGCTTACTTATTGAACAGAAATTAAAATGTAGATGTTTTTGTAATAGGCCTACAGCAAACATGATTGACTACTTTTTTTCATAAAATGTTTTCTTTCAAAGTTAGAAATCAACCATATATGCAATTTTTACCAATGCAATTTAAGTGGACATCTTTTTTGTCTTATAATGTAAAAAGATTTTATTTGTGTTGACTTTCAAACAATACAATGCAGTGGGTCCAAAAACCTACAATGGCTGAGTCCCCAAAATAAAAACACCACACAAAGGTTAGTTTATTTTTTTTTAACTGCTTGGCTGTCATTAATTAATAGAAATAACCACATTGAATGTATCACACTGTGTGCAACGGATCCTTAACGAGTTTTATTTATTTATTTTTTAAATGAACTTTAATAATTTATTGGAATGAACGTGTAACCAAGGAGTTGACCTTGAAGGATGTTTTGAAACAAGAAGAACTGACAACCAAGCTGTATTTTTCATACTCAAAAATAGCCAGTAGGTGTCGCACAAAGTTCAGGTGTAAGGATGGCAATAGGCGTGTACGAGAGCTTCGGCCACATAACTCTTTATGAGAAGTATCCGCACACTTTTTCAAACCAGTTTTTTTTTTTCTTTTCATCTTATCGTCGCTGTTTGATCCGCTTACTTCTAAGTGTTGTCTCTACCGGACTCCAAAAGTAAACGTTGGATGGACGTTTTCTGAACCTTCAGTATATGATTGGATGGATATTAAAATATCAAAAACTGGGTTGGTGCGCCTCAGCAGGATATCGGAAGTCCCATTAATTTGTAGGGGAGAATCACTGAAGCCGTTAAATCAGAGGACCCGGACACAGATTTGCCATCGGCCGCGGTGCCTGACCTTTTCACAGCAATAATAATATATATATATATATATATATATATATATATATTTAAAAAAAAAAAAAAAAAAAGCAGTAAAAACTGCTGCGAGCCGCTGCCAGATCGACCGCTCCATCTGCGCAACTGCACATCCCTCCTGATCAAAGCCAGAAGGCTGCAGCAGAAACAAAAAGCTGCCGCAGACAAAGGTGGAGGAGAGCGCAACGGACCCAGAGGAATGCGTCTTCACGTGAAGCAACGATAGGAGTGGAGGGGGAACAAAGCAGCGAGAAGACAGGGATATTTCTTTTGTTGTTGCTTGCAACCTTAGCAGCAGCAGAGAAGGAGATGATGATGGTGATCATGGTCGGAAGGGGATGTTGCAAGCCCAGGTTAGGAAAGCGCGGAAACAGGACGCGGATCTTTCCGTCCCTGTGCGGGATCCTGGCGTGCGCCGCGGTGCTCGCGCTGCTCTTTCTGGACATCATTGAGACGTGGGTCACCTCGATGGGCATGAGCAGGGCGGTGGAGACGCATGTCGCCATCATCTCGCCCCAGAGCCTACCCCCCTCCAGACCCGAGGAGTTCCTGCTCATGCCCAGCCCGCTTGTGTGCCAGCGCGCCAAGCCTTACCTCATCACCTTAGTGACCTCAGCACCTGCCAATCAGCGGGCTCGTCAGGCCATCAGAGACACCTGGGGCGGACAGGTGGAGGTGCGGGGCCTGCGGGTCATGACCCTCTTCATGGTGGGCGTGGCCTCTGACCCCGGCCTGGGAAAGCTGCTGATAGAAGAAGCCAGGGAGAAAGGGGACCTGATTCAGGGCCGGTTCTTGGACTCCTACTCCAACCTTACCCTGAAGACCTTGGCCATGCTGGGCTGGGCCCGCAGGTTCTGCCCTCAAGCTCACTTCATGGCCAAAGTGGACGACGACGTCTTCTTCAATCCCAGCGTTCTTCTGTATTTCCTAAACAAAAGCCGGAACCCTTACGAACAAGGGGACTTGTACCTGGGTAGAGTCCATCTCCATGTGGCCCCAAATCGTGACCCAGACAGCAAGCACTACCTCCCCTCAGGGGCTTACCCGTTGTCTGTGTTCCCCGACTATTGCAGTGGCACAGCCTACGTCTTTTCTCGTTCTGCATTGCTCAAAGTTGCCCTTGCAGCATCAGCATCGCCTCTGTCCACTCCTTTACCCCCCGAGGATGTGTTTGTCGGCCTCTGCGCTTATGCTGCTGGAGTGCGGCCCTCACATTGCTCTCTCTTCGCCGGGGGTCCACCTGTGCCATACGGACGCTGCTGCTATCAAGCTATGGTGTCCGTCCACCAAATCACACCCAAGGAGATGCTGGACTACTGGAAAGATGTCCATTCATCCCCCACCTGCTCCTGGCTGAGTCAGCGAGCTTCTCTGGGGATGTGCAAAGTCAGGGCGATGCTGGGCTCAGCCCTGGGCCTGGAGAAATGACCGTGACTGCTATTAGGAGGTCATAGGACTCACTGGCGCTCTGCCTCGCACAACTGTTCTACAAGCTGTGAATCTACCTGCACTGATTGCATTTAGGCTAATTGTCATCATTAGAGCTTTATTTTTATAAGAACATTGATTTATTTATTTATTTTCCCCCCTCAGAAAACAGGATAATTTCAGGTTTTGTAAGTCTTTGTCTCACAGCATCTAGCTTTGACAACATGCAGCTGAGAAACAAATATAAGCATGCTGCTTATACAACTCCTCAAGATGAACGCACATAGGAAAAATGCTTTCAGATTCTGCCATCTGAGTCCGATATGGAAACGCCAAGACAAGCAGTCTGTTACAAGCTGCTTTAATTTAGAACTTAGTCTAAAAGCCTAAATGCATGTATTGCAAAATAACAGCAATAGATTCAGTTCCATCAAACAACACGAATGAAATTCACTGGAAAAATACTCCAAAATAGAAGTTTAATTTATAACCTTTATTGTCTGTATGACATTTAAATGGTGGCCATCATTAAAAAAGTGAGGTTTAAATGATCAGTTCCAGTGACTGAAAGTGATTCATCTGACAGCTGTCTCACAAATGAAGAGCGGCACTATTCTGTTAACGGTGAAATTATTTCACTAAGGATGTGCTACAATTTTGGTTGCCTTGTTAATAAAAATAAATGTTTATTATGAACAGGATGTATAAATTTCCTGAGTGTTTTTTTTCTTCTTTTTCTCACTCAGGAAATATATGAATCTAATTCTGGCACCAATAAACGATCACATGTGAGATGAAACTGGTCTGCGTATTTTCCTTTCAGTTTCTACAAATCAGCAGGATCAAATAATCCTGAGTGATTCTGAAAATAAAGTTCCAGTTAACACAACTTAACTATGATCAGAGTATGGATGGCATCAGTTGAGCTTAGAAAAATTGCTCCAGGCCACATAATCCCTTGACTAACCAAAGGCATTAACCCTTTTGTAAATAATTACCATAGCTATAAATGATTCTTTGTGCTCAGAATAAACAGTTCTTTATCAAACATTTTGTTGTGGTGAGGATAGCTCTACTCACTTATTAATTTCAAGTCTTTCATGCAGTTGTGGTCAAAGGTTATATAAATAGATAAATATCAGTTTGGGCTTTTATTGATCTATTTCCTCTGCTTCTTTGTCTTGGTTTACTTATTTTTTCCTTAATATAGAGCAAGGTTGATTTGGATAGCCTTGCATTTACACAAGTTACATCTCTCAAATTTCAAAGTTTATTTTATCATTCGAACCACTTCAGAGTGATTTAAAAAGAAAACAGAATAAACATGCAAAATGTGAAGAAAGTTTTTCTTAGCTCTGTATATTTCCAGGCATGTTTTTGAGAGAAAGTGGGACTTTGAAATTTAACACAGAACCTACTGCCAAGCATGCTGGTGACAGCATTGTGCTGTGATAGTCATTCACTATCTCTTATTGCACTGTAAGGTACATGGAATATGAGAAGAGACAGACGGACACTAAATATGTGTTAATGATTAAATGTGTCACAAGTGCTAGACAGATAATGTTATTTTAAGAGTTTCTTCCTCCTTCAAAATCCTCACCATGTTGAAACTGTCAAGTGGTTTACCAGGACGTACTTGTAGGCTTCAATGAGAGGAAGAATTATCTGTCAATATAAAAAAAATAAATAAATCAGCAACTCCCTAAAAGGGCAGAGATTAAGAGAAACTACAATTTATACAGCATAAGTTTGAAAGGTTTCCTTTCTATGAACTCACAGGCCTGGTTCTGTTTCAGAAGTGTACAGGAAAATACAAAATGCAAAACTTGTTATGACTCCTCTGAGCCAGACATTTATTCACTTTCACTGATCCAAGCAGACAACTGTGCACCCTTTGCTTTCAAAGCATTTGAGTCATGTGGTGAAACCTGTTAGGAATTTACCTGTCAAGAGACGCTTCAGTAATGAAAGCAACCAAAGTAACTTGCCCAGGGTTATTCATACCCCTGGCAGGTTTAGATTAAAGTACTCATAATTTAATTCTTCGGACTGGCAGTATTAACATTTTTGAGTGGCCCAGATAGAAGTCATATCTGATGGAGAATCTGTGGAGAGAGCTTAAGATTAGTGTTATGGAAGGAAGGCCTTCCAAACAAAAAAGACTTGGAATTCATCACAATAGGCAGAAGTTCAAAATACCAACAGACATGCAAAAAACAGGTCAGCCGTTATAAGGTTTTGATAACTAAAGACAAAAAAAGTTTTCAATTTGACACTGATGAGGGTGGAAATGTTTTTTGACATGCAAATTCGGTTTGAGAAAAATTTGAATAAAAACAGTTATGCTATTTTGATACCGCCTACTTCAGAAGTTCAAAGTCTTTTAACATGCCTGTCTCATTTCCTAACAGATACAAAGTTCTTCTAAATCTTCCAGAGGTGTGAATCATGTTGGACTTAACTGAAGAAGCTTACAATTTGATAATTTTCTGTCAAAAATCTAAAGGAAGTTTTATGAACCTGTTTTATAATATTTAAACAAAATCCAAAAGACATTTGTGAATTTAAATGGATTTACAGTATCATTTCCTTGAACGTCATTGTTTTCTTGCATTTATCCCTTTAAATTGTTGTGAAGCAACACTGCAACAGTCTGCTCATTTTGTTTCTATAAAAATATAAAACAAATTATCTCAGCAAAAGAACCACAATTGACAAGGTCAAACATGCAGGGAAAGTTTTTATTAGTACTAAAAGAAGAATCTGGGTGACTGCTGCCATCCACCACATGATCACAAACAGGATCTGCTTCAGGCTACAGTCAATAAGTAGAACAGACCAACCGGTTCTCTCAACATTGATTTCATGAACTGTTTCCCCATCAGAACCCAGGCCAGATGTTGCACCCTATAGCTGCCCACAACACCAAGAACTTCTGCTTTCGATGTCCCAGCAGACCACTGAGTCCTAAAAAAAAGTTTCAACATGAAGGTCAAAGATCTCGCCCCCTGAACGTCACTGCGTTTGAGTTGCACAAAGAGTCCTTTTCTATTTTTTGAATCTGTCCAGAGCAGATCTTTTTCCAGACAGTGCTGCTTTCTTCTCCTTCATCCTGTTTCGCTCTTCCTCCAGTTTCATTCTGTCCTCCACAGTTTTTCTGATAACGTCCTGCAACAACCAGCAAGCAAAATGGATTATACACACTCTGGAGAACAAGTAGGTGGTTTTAATGACATGAAAAGCATCTACAAAAAAGGTGATCCCAAAAATTATCCTTTGATAATGAATAAGAAATTTAATATTGTTTGAATGGTCGTTAGATTAAGAGGAATAAACCTCTTAATCAGATTAAAATTCCTATACCTCAGCTCCCATATCTAAGGTTGTTGGCAAAGAAATAGATGTGAGGCCTTTCTTTAACACAATGTAACACAGTAAAAAAGGACTTGGGACACATCTACATAAAGCAGCTTTAAAAATATACCCACCTCTTAATCATTTTCTACATTTGTTGAATTACAATCACAAATTTCAATGTCTTTCATTGTGATCAACACAAAGTAGTGCATAATTGTGAAGTGGTAGGAAAAAAATCTGAAAAATCTGAAATGTGTGGCATGCATTTGTATTCTCCCCCTTTACTCCTATATACCACAATTAAAAGTAGGGGCAACCAGCTGCAGTCAGAAGTTGATCTGCAGGTCATTTAAATCTAGCTATTCTGGGAAAGTCTCAATAATAACTTTCCACATTGTTACAGATTCTATTTTCCACTGTTTGACCATTTATGTACATAGGTTGATGTTAAAAGCATAAAATACCAGTAACTGTAAAGGGAGGAGAAAGACAATAGGAGATATAACGAACAATGGAACAATATATTGAACGATTGATAGGGTAGAACGATAGAGGAGTATACAAAAACATAACAGCCAGAGCTGGAAAGCAATAGCTTTGATCAAATCACCTTCATGTGATAGAATGACCTAGTCAAAGTCCAGACCAAATTCTAACAGAGAATATGTGGAATGAGCAAAGCTTTTGGCTTTTTGTTGCTCAAAGCTGGTAGAGATACACCAGCTGTAATTGCAGAAATTTGTGACATTACAACAATTTTGACTCAATGTATAAAAATTCATATCGCTCTGATCAGATGTTATTTGTGCAAAACAATGCATGCTTTCCCTTCCACTTCACAACTATCCACTACTTTGTCGGCCTATCACAAAATCCCGCAGAAATACGTCTTTTTAACTGTGAAAAATGAGGAAATGTTACAGGGCCAACTTTAAGGAAATGCTTACCCTCTGGTCCTCATGGGCCACTTGCCTCTTCCGCCTTTCAATACCAGCAGCAGAACTGCGACCTTTTTTCTTATGTTTCGGAACAAATTTCTCTTTGGCAAGAGGATCAAAGCCCTGAAAGAGAAGGCTTATGCTTTAACAAACTGCACATTTTACACCTTCAGTGCAGTAAATCATATCAAGAGTTGCATCTAAAAAAAAAGTCTAACAACTGACCAGAGCTTCAACTCTGTCTTGATGCCTCTGCTCAAAGGTAGTACGATCAACATGACCCAGCTCTGAGGGGTTTAGCGTAATGAGTTCAGGCTGAATCTTCTCCAGCAGAGCCTTGACCTCCCACTCCTGCCTCTGCTTTGCACTGCGGTATGGATTTGAATCCAGGCCGTCAAAGTTAGGCTCACCAGCTCCTGTGATCGTTAAAAGGACCAAAGTACAGTTAACAAACAACTTTAGAAAAGTTTTATTTTTTTAAATAGAACAATATTTCTATTTATATCCAAAATAATAAACTATGACGCTATTGGTAAAAAATTATAGTTATTTTGTGCTGCAAAAGTGTTTCATGCTTCATCAGACATCAAACAATCAAAGAAACTAGTGCAAAGTTTGGTCTTTACATTTTCTTACTAATATTAAACTTTATACTAGAAAACTGCATACATGAAGGCAAACATCCATCCTTGCTCATAAGAATCTAGAAGCATGAGCAATAATGTTTTTGTCGTTTGACCACAGAGATTATGCAAAACCCCACTGCAATGCTACCAATACCCTTTTAAAAACAGATTTTAGGATTCAAATGCTTTCTGATCAAAAGTTTTAATGCTTCCTGAGGCCTTCAGAGTAATTGTGCATAAAAGCTCAAATACCGCAGAGGTTATGTTTAACTGAAAGCTACAAAGACAAGCTGACCTGGCACAAGCATGCTGGTGAAACCCTCTCCATGTCCAACTCCAAGGACATCCTCAAAGGGACAAAAGCCAAGTCCCCAAACTGAACCTCGCACCCGGTGAGCCATGTAGGGTTTAGTGACTGGTGTGCTCCACACATCCCTGTAAACCTGGAGGGAGAGACTAAAAAAGTTACCAACATCCACTGAAAGGATTTATAGATTACTTTCTAAAACAAAAGAAAATTCAAGTTCTGAAAACGTCCTGCTAAATAATCCTGCTCCTCCAACAGGAAACAAAAATATTTAAATCAACTCCACCAACTGTGATAAGAGGAATCCTCAGATATCTAGCAAAAATTATCCCAGGAGATTAATGATTACTATAACAGTGCATATCCTGCAACATGTAAAGAGATATATAAACCAAGAGGAGGTATGTATAATATTGACCAGGTGTGGGACAGAAAGAAAAGACATTCAAAAATTAAAACTTGTACACCAAATTCTTGTTTTAGGAAATTATTGTAGCAGTTTGGAAAAAGATCTTAATCCTATAAAAGCAGTTACAAGGCATCAATAAAGAAAAAACCCTCCTCTTGGCTCTGATTGGTGGAGTGGTTGCCATCTGCAATGTATTTCTGCAGATGGCAGTAGGAGCACTTGGAGAAGGCAAAGGAGCGTCATTTATTCACAGATCATTTGTCTCATTCTATGCTGTCACAAAATAGCAGGGGTTTTGACAAATATTTGAAAGCATATCACCTATAAAAATTACACACTGCAGCTTTCACAGATCACTTCTTAAATCGCTGCAGTTTCCCACCCACATCAAGATAGTAAAGGCCCATTTCCTTGCAATCAGATCGCTATCTCTGCGATAGGTGATTTGCAGACAGTCACCTGAACAACGTCTCCTGTGGCTGCAGACAGAAGTCCTCTCTGGCTCAGAGACAAACATGAAGCTCCAGTAGGAAGGAAGTAGGACCTGAGGGGCTTGAAAGCTCTGATGTCAAAGACTTTCATTTTTTTATCCATTCCAGAAGTAATCATGTATCTGCCGGAAGACACACAAAAAAAAGCCCCGAAAGTCATCATGAAAGGTTGCTTTCTTAACAAAGTTACCAAATTACGGTGCAGATTAACATGCTGATGGTGTAATAAAAATCCAGACAGCACTTGACTGTCTAGATTTTGATGTGAACAATTTTCACATCAAATTGTTGGAGCAATAAAGGCAAAGCAAAATACTTCTTTTTCTGTCAAGAGAGCTGTCCTTCATCATATAAGTGATGAAGGAATAAACACAACAAGCATTAAACACAAAAAGAAGGCATTTAAATGCCATTTCTACTGCAGCTGTTGTTACAAGCATTTACAAACTTTTAATTAAACATTTTTTCGATAAGAAATCTAGCAACTTGCATGTGACTCACGTGCCAGTTTTATCCACAGTAACTGAACGGACGCCACCCTGGTGACAGAGCATTTTGACCAGGGCTTCTTTCTGATTGGGTGACCAAAGCGTAACTGTGCCGTTGGGGTGGCCAAGGTGGATGACAGCGTTGTGAGGGTTCTGGCACATCACATCAAGCCGGCCGGTCTTGGTGCAGATGGCTGCCACCTCCTTTCCAACGGACACATCCAAGTACTGGAGGAAGCCCGTTGCACTCTGCAGGCAAGAATGAGCAAACTAGAATAATTTGGGGATAAATGGGTTCTAACCAATAAAAAACATCCATTAGAGACCAATTCTGGTATAATAGGGGACACAAGAGAAAATTAATCTGAAGAATCACCTTAAAGGCAAGGTATTATGTATTTTCCAGACATATTGTGCCATTTTATAGAACAATCAAATAACTATGTTAACCATCAGTTGTTGTTTTTTTTTATATAAAATTGATGCATATGTATATATCAAGTATGACTTAAAATAAATTGGACTTCGTAATTTGACGCCACTTTACATTTGTTGTGATTTAGCACAACAACACATTTCTAAGCTGAATGTGAGAAAGTTGAAGAGGACATGAATAGGCTTACAATGTGTTGCACATTTGGGAGTAATGTCAAGTGTAAGTAATCTACTGCAGGGAAGCTCCACAGTGCATGAATTCACACGCTGCATGTTCAGAGAAAATATTTCTCCCTACACTTGGAACAGGCTATTTGGAAAAGCATCTGGCCAAACATCTGGCCAGACACAGCCCCTGACACAATTACATTTTTGAGCTGCTGTAAACTCTGGCTATGAGAGACAAAACAGTGAGATTAATCTTATTATCACGTTTATCCCACAAATTGCAGGACGAAGAAGTTCAGTTGCTCATAAAATAGCACAACAGGAATGGGAAGATTTATGTGTTTTAACGGCACACCATTTTCTTGTTTGCCACTATGAATCCATATTAGGTTCACAATTATCACTGTTAACGATACTGATATATCTCTTGATGCTGTTTATGATGTTTGGAGTAGATCTATGTCTGAGCCTAGTCATACATCACAAATGAGAACTGGCTGTCTATATTTAAAATTTAAACTTCTTCAAAATACAGTCTTAGTTCAGGCTACACAAAATGTTGAATATAGGCTTACTACTTTGTATTCCAGTGTTTTTCCCCACTTGTACTTACTTGTCAAGGCCACTGAAATATTTTTTTTTACCATACTAGACAAACTTGTTTTGTGCTTCCATGATTACACTAACTACCGTAGTTCATCTAACATCTGCCCAGTGCCTTAAGTAGACATAATTTTACATATTATGCAAAATCAACTTTTTAAAGCTTCGTGTTGTAATGTTATTACATCATCAAAAACATACCAAGTGTGTTGCTTTGAATCATTCATGCATGTTTGATATAGCATTGAACTTCTCATGGTAGCCATTTGGGTGTGCCTAAACGGTTGTAGATAGGAAGCACTTATTCTCAGTCCTCAACCGACCTCCCGCTCCACAGAGCACCCCTCCCCCACATAGCGCCACCAGACTACTGTCAGCAACAATTTGCAAGCACCTGGTGGAACAGCGTGTTTGTTGAGCTTATACAAACTACAATCCCTCTAACGGATGTACAGAATTATGGGGAAGACTGTGGTGATGACGTGCTGAAGGGCTAGTGTAAGAAAAGGGTAGGAGGTTCCTAAGGCAACCATTCATCCTTTTGCTGTCACTTTACTGATAAGCTCTTTGTTTTATACTGTATCACTACGTCACTACACTTGTTCTGTAATCCCATTTCTCCGCTGTCCTTTCATGGTTTATGTGGCTCTGTAACTACCCTCAAGATGGATAAAAGATGTAAAAATGGTGGTTCAACTTCAACCACACCATTTTAGTGGTAGAATCAATCAGCTTAAGCCATAAAGAACACGTGCAGATCCCTGCATAAACATATGAAGTACACATTCAAAAGTCAGAAGGAGGCTTCTGACCACAAATGCCTGCTTTGAGTTAATGAAACTCTTCAGTCAATATTCGAGGACTCAGATTACATTTTTCAGCATTATATTCAAAACTCTGGCTTTGTTAGGACTGTGATTGGGAAACTGTCTTTATGGAATGAAGTGGAAATTTACAATGTTCCTACAAATTTTCTACAACAAAACTCCAAACATATCCAGTCTGATTTTTTTTTATTCTAAGCATTCTAATGTGCATAGCCTTATCACTAAATGTTTTTGAGAAAGAGGAGACTGAAAAAGTCATAAATATAGCGACAAAGTGTTTAAGTTGAAAACAGTGCTTCTTTCGTCCTGATCACAGCTACACTCACATCCTCCGCTCAGTCATCAACTCAGCCATGTTTCTTGGCTCCGCCCACTTTGCTGGAATTTTCCAAAATTTGGAAACTTTGGTTAACTTTGGTGTCTTTATTTTAGTGACAAAATAAATCCTAATGGGTAAATATTTAGGGTGGATGTAATATACAAAATTCCCATTTTGCATGTTTGTTTTTACTTCCAGTTGGATCTCCACTGCTTCTAAAAACAGCCCAAGTGCTTAAAAAAAAACCACCCCAGTAAGTTAATGTTTTTGGTGTCTGCTGAGCTCCAGCATGTTTGGTCAGCTGATTTTACCGCTGTATGTGCTGTACAATGGATGCAGGAGGGTTGTTGACTATCATCCAGAAACCACTGGCAGATTTTTTGTTGTTTATGCAAAGGCTCAACTTCTGCTTTTCAAACATGTGAGGTTGTATAATTGTGCATCTGCTTTCAGCCATTTTCATGTGCCAGTTTAAATGTTGAGTTGGGGGGGCGTGGCCAGCAGCAGCACATTTGGATTTAAAGTGACAAGAGGCAAGAGAAAATAAAGTAGGTGAATGTAATATAAACCAACATAACAGCTTAATAATGAATAGATTTATGAAGCTTTATTAGACTTTTCCTTTAGAAAATAGAAAAAGGAAACAAGAAATCTACACTGATCCAGACAAGAACCAACATAAAAAAGCTTGAATAAATGATGGGCAGGAGGTTAAACTCACCGCTGTAGCTAGGAGAAAGTGGTACGGGAGGAACTGCATTCGTAAGACGTCGTTAAACTTACGAATGCAGTGCAGCTCTATCCCATTAGAGTCATAGATGTAGAGCCACTTCTTCTGAGCCACAGCAAACATGTGTTCAGTGTGGAGCCACCTAAAGAAACACAGACCAAACTCTGTGAGACTCGGAAACACACAATGTGAATATTTGTGCACAGTGCAAATGTTTTTGTTATTTTCTTTAAACTTACTTGACATCATTGACAGACTCCATGACGTTTAGCTCACACATGAGCTGCTTGGACTGCCAGTCTACACAAGCTACATGGCCTCTCCTTCCACCCAGCAGCAGATGGCTAAAGCAAAAACAACATGACATCATGAACATTGATCAGGATGTGATCGGGACGAAGGAAGCATTATGACTTTCAAATCCCCAAAAAGCTTTCTGAAGAAAGAAAAAAACGGATGCTAAATTAGATTTTTTTTTAAAAAATAATTTTTTGTCCAGATGTTTCTCAGCATTTTTAAATAATTATAGTGTGTTTTGAATTTAATGACTCCTGTGCATCATTACACACTTCAAAACTAAAAAGTCACATCTGGTTATAATGGGTTACAGAAAACTACAGAGAGAACATTTAATTGTTAACAGTAAACTTTAACAGAATGGAAAGACTTTTTTTAAGGGCGAAAAGATTTTGGGCATTTTTTATTATTTGGTTCCAGAAAGCACTTTAGGGTTATTGGGGATGCTAGTGGAAGACTTGGTGGGACTGACAAGCCAACCATATTCATATCTTCAAGACTTTCTAAGTTACTAAGTCTCAAAAGCTAAAAACGTTTCTACAACCATAGATTGACAGTGATCCAACCTGACTCCTCCCATTATAACAAGCTTTTCATTCCATTGCCACAGACCTGGAAATTGTACCGGACTCAATATCTTCACATGCCATTTGTGTCTTTTATCATCCGTCTAGAGTCCACTACTATAGTTTTTTTATTAATCTATTCTACATTATTGATTATCATTACTACATTGTGCTGTTATATTCCCTGTTTATTACTTTTGGTCACAGTATTATTAATATGTTGGCTAGTACCCAGCTACAACAGTAGCCCTACCATCCAGTTGCATTTGCAGTAGTTATATTTACAAATTTCTGAAGCTGTGTCTGATCAATGCTGTTGCTATCAAAAGGACCCTATGCCATTATGCCACTTAAAAAGGATTTCCAAATTTGATGTCGTTAACAGAAAGAAATGCATGGTGTTATTTTTATTATTTTACACATTTTATCATTATTTTACACTAGATGTTCAATTAAAAAAAACATTGTATCTTATCTGTCTCATCTTACATTAAGCCTCCTATAATTCAAGCATTCATATCATATAAAATGTACTGGTACACAAGGATGCGCCTAAGACCTTCACCAGTTATAAATGCCATTCCTTTGTTACCTTTGAATTAAAATGTACAAAAAAGGTTAATTACTAGGATGCTTCATGAAGGAGGTTTAAACCACAACCCTGACAATGATTCACTCACACTCACTTTAAGTTTTACTCCCATTAAACGTTATGTCAGAATATCAGAGTTTAAGTGGAATATGTTTATTTTCTCTGAAACATGACACAGGAAATCCAAACACCCAGTATTAAAAACCCCTTACAGCATCAGCAGACATTACCTACATATGCATTTTTGATGAAAGGACCAAATAACAAACAGAAATAAAAATTGCCCTAATTAACATAATTGCATGCCGTTTTATCCTACTTAAAACCATTTACTACTGTATGACTGGTGAAATAGCTGAATTGATACATATGTCTGCATTCTTATTTATAAGACATATATATAAACATATCTGTTTTATTTCTTTTGTAAATTTTTGCATGCAAGCAGAATGATGGCACATAATGCAAGAAGCACATGCACCTGAAAGGACAGACAACATGAGTGAAAACCACAAAGAACAAGAAGGGTTCAAGCAGACATCAGTTTGTACAGTGTTTCTATGCATCAGTTTGTACAGTGTTTCTATGCATCAGTTTGTACAGTGTTTCTATGCACCAGTTTGTACAGTGTTTCAATGCATCAAAATGTTTTTTCTGTTCCTGGGGGAAGGAGTTTTTACGTGTCTGTGAGTGTGTAAAAACAGGATGTGGTTAACTGTGAAGTGTATGAAAGATGTGTGCAACTTGATTTTCAGGGCCCTGCTTCCTGCATCTGCATCAGAAGCAGATGTAGCTCATCTGCTTCTGTCTTCGAATAAAGGACATTTCTGAACAGTTTTCTCTTGCCTTTATAAAAGAATTTCCACAACATTGGACAGGTAGTCCAACCATAATTTTATATGCAAAAAATAGCATTTTCCCAAATATAAATTACATTTGTTTCTCTTGTAAGAGCTTGGAGGTGATAAATACAACAAACAAAATTTCAAAGTCGAACATGCTTGAGCTTTTAAAGCCGAACATGCTTGAGCTTTTAAAGCAGGCGTCATCTGTGTTTCATAATTAGTATGCTTGTGATCTAAAAAGATGCTGAGTTGTTTAGTTTAAAATCTCATGGTGGTGACTGTAAGAAAAAAAGTGTATATGAATCATAAATACCTCCAGGCTGACAATTAAAATGTTATCAGCAGCTCTGTTGTTACTGTCCCCTGTTCATGCAACATAAATCATGTCTCAGAAATCATAAGCCCAACATCGAGTATGCATGTCGATACTCACCGTCCTGTTCTGCTGTAATCCAGGCGATATGGACCAAACTGACATAGTTTTAGATTAAAATACTGTAAAGAGAGTAAAAAAATAAAAAATAGAGTTAGCAGGACTGGGAAAAAATTTAATGAGAAACATTCTTTTCGCAAATATGGTTTGGTGCAATAAAATGTATTGTACAATGCAAATGGCATTGAAACAGTTTGATTAAACTAAAAAGAAGAAATAAATGTAAAAAATAAACTGCAAATGGCTTGCTTCCTCATAGTTTTAGGTCAGTTAAGATTGCTCAAATTATTTCAATCTTTCTTCAAATTCAGATATTTAGGTAGATCTCCAGAAAGTAACCTAGACATGTTGTGTGTCCGTCCACGTATTTCTCACTGTTGACATAACTGTTGAAACAAATTTGTAGGCCACTTTGCTCACACACTTTTTCAGCTCTCGACAGATTTTCTACGGGTCAGAAGTCAGGGGTTTTGGTCGACTAAAAAAAACCCCTGACTTTTAGTCATAAGTAGCTTGTGGTTGACTTTGTCAACCACAAGCTACTTTGTAACACATTTTGGGAAAACACTTTGAGTTAACATGTTAACATGAGATGGTGCATTAGCATTTCCACTGATGTCCTTCTCTCATGATGCCATTTATGTTGTGAAGTTCACCATCCCCTGTTGTGGCGAACACGTGTTTTTGGACTTGCAAGCTTTTAACTTTCTCCTTCAAATTTAATGATGCTCATTATTAAATTTCTTCAATTTCTGTTTCTTTGGACCTTAGGTGAGTACAAGGAACACTTGCTTCTTTAAGAATATTGGAAACCACACGTGTACCTCTAACTAGCATGAAAGTTGTGAAGAAGCATAAAAAGCCATTATATTCTCATATAGCTAAATTTAATTCTTTAAATGCATTGCAGTCTTAAATCATGTTCATTTCTGAATGTGAAGAAAGTAGAAATTACTCACTTGTCTTTTTCACATTTAACAAATAGAAATAATGTTAATCATAACTGACCTAAAACAGGAAACATTTAGGTTAATTTAATATCAGACTGTGAGATAAAAAGATTGTGCTTTTTTATGCAGAATATGCAAATATCCGGTTTTTAACTGTGTGACTAAAACCCGATACTCAGTGTATTGTTTTGCAGGTGTTTTGTTTCTGTGCAAAAAGTCTCTTTGCCATTAAAGTGTCCATCTCTCCAGTGCCCCCTAGTGACTCTTACACCGAAACAAAGAGTCAAACTATCTATAATCCAGAATTTTATTTATTTATTTTTTAGATTTTCCTAATACAAGTGATCCTCTGATTAAATTTATACAGTATATTTTGGCATGCTGGCTATTTATGATTTCAAATTTTTACTTGTAATTCACCCAATTATTAAATTGTTTCCTCTCATTGAATAAAGTTAAATAGTCTTTAAGTAACAAGCGTAATGGTTTGATGAGTTATGGTATAAAAACAAATCATGGTTATCTACTACAAACTTCTATATGTAAAAAATAACTTTACTTCTGCAGTGAGTTTTTATCAGAGTAATAGTTCATGTAAACGCTTTGTACCTTTGCTCCAGATGTAATGTCCACAGCATCAGCGATATCCTCCTGTGAGATCATGCACGTATCCTCATCTTCATCTCCTTCTAAAAAGCTGACATCAAACAGAGAAGTGGTTTAAAGTGAAATGGCTTAATAGAGCTTTTTTTTTCCAAAGTAGTGCATATTTTTTTCAGAGAAAATTACCCTGCATCTTCTGGCAGCAGGAGGTCAAATCGAGCAGCTTGTTTCTGGGCCATTTCTGAAGCTTCCTCTGAGCGAGTGATGATGTCCTTCAGCTTGTAATGCTGCTGATGAGGCTGAAACAACAGCAGAGAAGTACAGAGATGAGGTAGAAGGACAGCCAGCTGCACAAAGAGGCAACAGTTTGTGCACAAAGGTGCTTACCTTCTGAAATTTGCCTTTTCTCTTGAATTTCTCCAGCTTGTCTTTCGGGATAGGCGCAGGCCCGGGGAAAGGGTCGGATTTCTGAAAGACAATTATTTACCAAGTTATAAAATTATGTCTTTATAAATTAAGACAAAATGGGGGGTACAAATAATGTACATAGAGTAAGAGCCTCTTTGCTACAACAGCGTTTCAGGATGTTCAGTTAGGCATAATCTTTATTGTAAATTTCAATCACTGGCAGTTTTTTCCATTATATTTATGGGACAGTTGAGTAATAAACTGATGGCAACAGCCAACAGCCAGTCAGTAACACGATTATAATAAATTACTTAACTACTTTGCATGTACTAAGGCTGCACAGTATATTGCAAATTGTTACTGTAATATTATTGTATGCATTATGCAAATTGCAAAAGAAATTGCCTGGGTAAGTATTAGCTAATTACCTAAATACCATACACTCAGACAGTCTATGTCTGCAGTATACACTTGTTTAATGTGACATAAAAGACAAGAGATGATAAAGTGGTCAAATCATTAAGAAACTACAGCAGACATAGGCTAGAAGCAACTTAATAAAACCTTGTTGTTGAGATAATGATGTTACTAAATCTCTCAGCTTAAATAATCCAGAAGCAGATTTGTAATAACCATTTTAAACTGTTTTTGTCCTTCAACGGAAGCCCATTAAACCAATAAATAAATAACAAATATGGATAAACAACACATAGAGTAGGACCAGCAGAGATTGTCTACTGTTTTTTTTAAAGCACAAACGTTAGAGATTTGGTTGTTATGGTTTGCATTTATTTTAAGTTGCTAGAAAGAGATATTACATGACAGACAATTAGTTGTGAAGTTAACAAAGGCTAACTTAATAACATGAACCTAATATGCAATAGATTTTAGCCCTGTTAAAAACTGACATCATTTCAGCCATCATGTCAGTCTGATTTGATTAGAAAAGCAGAATGTTTCCGTCAGAAAGGAATGGTGCTTGAAAATGTTTCTCATAAACTCCAGTGACATAAGGAAGCCACTTCATTCTAAGAAAATATTAAATATTAACATATATTCTGCAGGAAGAACCAGAATTGGAATGCAAAAGACCAGGAAGAGATATTTTTCTCCAATGAATCCCCTTCAAACTGTTTGGGGACACCTAGGAAAAGGCTTGTCTGGAGAAGCAAAGGTGGATGTCCAGTGTATTGCCCATCCTGAACATGTTCTAAGACAAATCTTGCCAAATATCCAGGAACAAGTTAGTATAAAGTTTTTTTCAAACACGATGGAGCTGCATGTCACATGGTAAGGATGAAAATGAAGCAGCTCAGGTAATAAAAGACCAGTCAGGAAAATATTCAAAAAGCCAATGGAGAAAATCAAACAAACCAGAAAAAGCACCAATCAAGTAAGAAGGTGTTATGAACAGTCAGAGTTTAGCCCAGAAGCTAGAACACCTTTATGACAGGATAGAACAAGACAGGATGATGAAGAAAAGAAGACACTGTTGATGGAACTTGACTTAATGTAATGTTTTGATTGTTGATTCTATGTTGCATGACTTTGTGTTTATTATGATGTAAAGTGCTTTGAAATGCCTTGCTGCTGAAATGTGCTATACAAATAAAATTTGATTGATTGATAGATTGTTAATAAAACCACTTTGCATAAACTTTACTGTATTCTCAGCAAGAGGCATAAAATTGTGTAAACATCTGGTCAAATGCTGTGCCTCACTGATTTAAAAATTAAGTGTTTATTTTATGGCTTAAATATCTAACCATGTCCAAGTAACAGAAATAATTTATCAGTTTTATTCAAACCTGGTTAACTTCATCTTCAGTCGAAAAAAACAAGTTTAAAGAAGAAAACATTCAATAATATTCATTTGTTAGGTAAAGTTTGAAAATGATTGTCGAAATAAAAGCAATACCTTCACACATCCATTCAATTTAATGAAAATCCTGCCAGACTACCAGAGGTAGTGTAATACTTTGAACAATGTTGTGATGGAAAAGCTTGAGTCCTGCAGTAAGTGTTATACCACCAACCTGAGCGCTGTTGCAGACCAGACATCCTCTCAGAGAGACAGCACTCATTGAGCAGTGCAAACATTGTAGTGTAATAGTTTGGAAGAGAGAAACATTGGGTTTGAGAAACTGTCCTATCCACCAAATTTCCCAGGTCGCAATCCTGTCCAGCATTTTTGGGATGTACTATACAAAAAGCTTTGACTTACTTACTTCACAGTTTACAGGATATGTTGCCAACATCTTAATACAAAAAACCACAGCACATCAGGTACAAACAATTCTGGGCCTACTGGTTATAATGTTATCCTTCTTCATCAATATTAACTATTAATAATGTCACCTTCTTTAACAACAAAAACTATTTATTTGAAGCATTTTTGCTCACGTTGATGATAAAAAGCTCTTATATCGGCTGGATCTCAGTCAGTTTTTCATGCTCTTACCCCCGATAGGAATTTCTTTCCACCGCCCGGCTGTTCATCTCGCTTCCTTTTCTTTTTTATCCGAGTCTGTTGCTCCTTCTGATGCTCAGGTTGGCCTTCAGCTTTGTTGTCATCTTTCGTTTTACCTTGTGTCTCCTGCCAGTAACGAACTGGAGGCTGATGGAAATGACCAAAGAGCAGCAGTTTAACAGCATTAACTTAAAACGACATACAGTTTAAAGCATTCATTTCAACACTGAAACAGGACTGGCAGGGTGTAATTAGCCGCTATTATGGAGTTTCATTTTTTTTTTAAAAAACCCTCAAAGAATCCAAATTCATTCATACCTTTTTCTTTTTTTCCACGTGTGAAGCATTCGCATCTGCCTCGCTGGGAGACGCCATGTTTGTTGTGTACGTTTTTGACGTTCCTGTTGCGTCACTTCTGCTTCATCACTTCCGGATTTCTTAGTTATTTTTCTATTTCTTGATAATTTTTTTCTTTTTGTCACATTTTCGCAAATAATGTAATATTTCAACGTGTAATATATAATCCTTCGAAATAAAAAAGCAGAACATTGTAAATAAATTACGTTTCTTTATTTTTTACATTAGATCTTTGCCAAACTCACACTTTACTTACACTCCACTATTCACAAATGAATGTTGCTTAGATTTCACATGATTGTCATAATGTTTTTTTTGTTGTTGTAAACAACAAACCTTCTACACTGGAAAATATTAATATTTTAAATGTGAAATATTTAAAATATTTAAAAACAATATTAATAGAATAATATCATCTAATTGTTTGATTTTTAAATGATTCAGGTTGTGTTGTTGAAGAAATGCAAATAAGAGCTTGAAAGTAATGTGGTGAATTGACGACTTTAATAATAAAAATGACAAAAACCTAAAGGCAAGGCACAGAGACAACATGAAATGAAAGTAACCAGGAAACAACGGGAAAACCAGTGAGCATAAATACAGAGGTGACACATGACATCCTGACATGGGAACAGATGAGTGTAATCAGGGGGATGTTGAAAGCTGTGAGCGAGGACTGAGAGAAGGAAACTTAACACAGATAACACACAGGAAGGTTAACCACACAAAATGCCTAAAGCCAAGATAAGAGGATAAACAAAAACACAAAAATAACAGAACACAATAAATAAGTAAGAAACTCAACATTGGGAATAAAGTATACCTTACTAACATAAATAAACCCAGAAAGGATCAGAAAACAAAAATTGTTCCAGTATTGATTTAGACAAACTGCATTTGAGTTATGCTCAGTTTTGTAAGAAAAAAAAATACATGTTTTTCACGCATTCTTCTAAATCTGAGCACATACTTATCTACCATAAAATTAAGACATTTTATTGATCAAATGTCTTCCTTATTATGTCAGGAGACATGAAGCTTTGGAGTTTTAAATGGCTTTTTCAGTTTGTGAACTTCATGTGTAACTGAGAAAACATAAAGGCAAAAGTTCAAACATGTTGCAATAAGGAGTGGCTGGAAGTTGGAACCTATTCAGGAAGAGCTACTACACTAACAGTGAAGAGTTATGTAATTTGAAAAGCAGAGAACAGATCAGCTCTCCAGTACAAACAGGAAACTCCAGGAAGGAAAGGCAGACTAACTCCAGCTGCAGCATGTCTCTTGATTTTAGCAAGGTATGTGATTTCTTGCTGGTTTTCTTAGTTTTTCCTTCTGTAACTTCCTCTTTGAACATTGCAATCTTATGGAGTTCAACTCTTTTAAGCTCTTGGTGCTCAAGTGAAAATAATGCTAATTTGAGGATGTTGCTTTAAATGCACACAGGACTGTGAGTGATTCAATGGTTTCAGCAAAGAGTTGCAAATCCCACTTCATTCTTTTCTCAGTGCCTGTAGAGCTAGAGTGAAAACTATTCAGGCTGAATATTAACATTTGTTCCAATTGCTTCCTTAAAAGTGTGTGTGTGTTTTTTTTAAATAAAATCTTTAGCCTATGAGTTTCCACCTCATAATGGAAATCTGACTCTTCCCCATCTTTAACTTTTATGGTTTGATATCAGTTTTTATTTTCCTTTATCAAAGATGGATCTGTCTTCCCGGCCAAAGCTGTTTGATTTCCATGGAGTCGGAATGATTCCTATTTTCACAGAGAACTGGGAAAATGTCCAAAATTTTCAGGCCAGACCAGATGACATACTAATAGCAACATATCCAAAAGCAGGTATGTCTACGTAATCTTTACATGTGTTTTATTGATCACAGATCTCTCTCTCTGTGTGCGTGTGTGTGTTCACGCAAATGTGTGTGAGATGCATTTAACAGCTGAGATCATTAATCATATCCTCCTCTCTTCATCTCCTCAGGGACCACATGGGTCTCTCAAATCCTTGACTTGCTGTATTTTGGCAAGACGTCTCCGGAGCGTCTGACTTCACTCCCTATCTATGAGAGAGTACCTTTTTTGGAGATGACCATCCCAAACTTGGTGTCAGGTCAAAGAAAAGATGCATTCTTCATTTATAATAATCTCACTTTAAATTTCAATAGACTTCCAGCAGCAGATCATTAAACATCATAATCTGTAGGACTTGTGTTTGTCACTTCAGTTTGATGTTTTTTGTATGTGTTTGGGTTTTTTTTTAGCTAAGTTGTGCTTCCTATTTAGTGATGCTTTTATTTATGCCGATGTTTTGCTGCGTTCATTAGTTGTTTCCCAGGTGTTTCTTTGCAATATCTTCCTATTTTAGGTCATTGATCTTCGACCTCCCAGTAATATCCTCCCCATTATAAGTAGCCCTTCTGGTTTTGCCAGTATTGTCAGATCAATCTGGTATGCACTATGCTGTTTCAGTACAGATTTTATTCTTTTACCCCCCCTGATCAGATTATATTTTTATACATGGACTCTTGTTCTTATGGAATAGGTTTTTGTTTTTGTTTCACTCCCTCCTGTCAGCGATTTGGTACTTTTCAATGTAAACTTGACAGAAGGGTTTGAGCAGCCCACACTGAGAAATTAGTGTAAAAGGCAAAGCAGCAGAAGAGGACATCTTTATTTATGCATTTTTTGTGTGTATGCTTATACAGGAAAAGACCAGGCAGATAAGCTTCCTACCACCCCTCGACTCATCAAAACCCATTTTCCTGTGCAATTTGTGCCAAAGTCATTTTGGGAGCAGAGCTGCCGGGTAACGAGCCTTCTCTGTTTGCATTTCCTTAACATGACCAGAACAAGAACCAGAACTGAACGGTGCTGATATTTATTTTCTCACAGCAATGGTAAATCTTTTACAAATGTTTGTTTCTTTAGTAGATGATCTATGTAGCCCGCAATGCAAAAGACAACTTGGTGTCTTATTACCACTTCGACTGCATGAACAAAGCCCAACCTGCGGCTGGAGACTGGAACAGCTTTTTCCAGAGATTCATGGAGGGAGACAGTATGTATGAAATCATCGCCTTCTATGTGTTCATACAGTAATGACATCCATATTGCAAGCCATCTGTCTATGCATTCTATGTACCTGCAAAAGAGACACCAAACATCGCTAAAAATAAAATATCAATATCTTGGGTTGGTTGAAAAGTTTGGGTATTAATCTTAGGTAATTGGAATCCAGCATAGAGATGACTATTTCCTTGTAATTCTATAAATTTTTTCACAAGTTTTGTCTGTATTTGGCTTATTTTGTTCAACAAATAAATATAATTTTTCTTACTTTAAGATGGTTTTATAAGTTTGTAAAGACTTTAATTTAAAGAAGGTGCATTTTCTTCTGGATGATTTACACAATTCCTCCACCATAAACCTTTCTTCTACTGTTAATCTACCATTCAGTGGTGTTTGGCTCCTGGTTTGACCATGTGAACGGTTGGTGGAAGAAGAAGCAAACCCATTCAAACATCCACTACATGTTCTATGAAGACATGATTGAGGTAATTTGTTTTAATCTTTCGCAGATTTCTCCTTATTTTACGCCTAAGTGGTGATGAAGCACAGATGACCTCTGATCATGTTTACAGGACACTGGACGGGAAATAGAGAAACTTTGCTCCTTTATTGGTTTGTCTCCCTCTGCTGAGGAGAAGGAAATGATCAAAACTGGAGTGCAGTTTGACAACATGAAAAAGAACAAGATGACCAACTATTCCACACTGCCAGTCATGGATTTCAAGGTGTCTCCCTTCATGAGAAAAGGTTTGATGAATAAGTTCATGTTGCAAGAGATGTCAAAATCCACTTCCAATCACCTGTGCAGTCAACTTATGCCTGTGTTTCTGCAGGAAAAGTTGGTGACTGGAAGAATTACTTCACTGTGGCACAGAACGAAGAGTTTGATGAAGACTACAAGAGAAAGATGAAGGACCCTACCCTGCATTTCCACTGTGAACTATGAAGAAAATAGATGACAAACACGACTGCTTCAAAGAGGAACAGTAAAATAATTTGGAAGTGTAAAGAAAAAAATGGACATGAGCCTATTTCGTACTAATTTTAAACAATATGCAAATTCTTTTGTAATATTCAAATAACAACCATCACATTTCATTTTTTAGATTTTAGAATGAGTAAAAATATTATCTTTTCCAAAGAAATGATGGCTATTTTTTTTTCTATGTGATGTTAATATTTGTAATGAACTTCAAACAGATCTTATGACTATCACTGGGACTCTTATTATCATGCTGTTCTGGAAATTATGTACAATTATTCCATTTTAAAAAGTGCTAAAACCTGTAGTTCTTATGTCTGTTTTTCAAAATATTACTCGACTCTTGATCATTTTACCTAAGAGCCACTTCTGCCTCTGGAGCCACAAGTTGAAGACCCTGTGATCTAGAATATGAAATTAAAAATGTTAAAAGGAAGATTTTTTTTTTTATATATAGATTTGTGAAGTTTGAAAGACAACAAAACTCAAATTCAGTTTTAGTAAAACAATAATCAGACAAAATAGTTCAGCATTTATTATAATCTAACAAAGTAGCTGTTTATTGAACTCATCAAAATCTCTAAAGAACTTGTGCAAAAAACTTTTTAAAAAACTTTTTAAAAAACTTGTGCAACATGAAGTTATCATGTTTAGTTACCCAAATTCAGGAAGTAGTTGGAACCAATAAGGACAACTATTGGTTTAGTACATTAATAGTATGAATTTAACAAAAACAGGATCCTTAATGGTCAGTTCTTCCGATCACATCACAGTTGACTACTGATCTGAGTCTTGGTATATGGATGTGTGAGGTCTGTGAGTGTAAATGGATGAATTTGGCTGCAGTGGGAAGTGCTGTGACTGTTTATTCAGTTCATTCACAAAGAGGAAACCCCTTCCCATGGAATGCTAAGTAAGGAAGCTAATGACAAAAGGTTTAAATACCGCTACTTTGGGAGAAACAAGAAGCCAGAGAGACCACGTTTAGAAATCCAAACATAAAAGAAAGGTGGATAAATGCCAACAAGTAAACATGAGAGAACAGTAACTACAAAGAACATGGTTGAAAAACAGGTCAAACAGTGAACAAAAAGATCACAATGAACCTCAGAAAAGAGAATGACAGGAAAACAAGAAGCAAATCAAGCAAAGGGGTAGACAAATTGCCAAAATAAACTGTTATCTGCAAAGAAACAAAAAGCAGAAACCAAAATAAATTAATAAAAGAATAATACAAAACTACCACATGAATACAAATCTGAAGATTCATGGCAGAAGTGTTTCTTATGCGAGAACATCAGACCTTGTTTGAGTCACCAAGTCAACAAATGCTCCATTGAAACTGAGGAAGTTGCGCAAGATGCCATCCTGTATATTATGCAACAAACTACTCACTTTAGTTCAGAAGATCCTCACACGAAAGCACAGCGAGAAATTGCCGTTTTAACGAGGTAAGTTTGGCTTTATTCTACTTAAAGATGAACATTTAATGTCATGGTGTAAATGAACTGATGAACAGGAATGTCGACTGACAGTATTATAAACCACCTGTGTGCTAAATCTGAAAGCTTGGGTCACACATTAATTGACACTCTGGAGACTGTTTGAGCAGCCCATTCTCACTCCCAACTCGTCATATATTGACGCATGGTCAATCCGTCATCGTCACGTTTTGACGCGTGGGGTACCCCCTTCGCGTCCGATATTGACGCGATGAGTTTTACCCTATGCCTAACCCTAATTTTTGCCCTAAACCTAACCAAATCGTGGGGTTTTGAAGGTTCGGCAGCGTTTGCGCCAGACCTTTGCGTAAATAATCCACGTAAAATGTGTGTTTTTCCGAAATCGTCAAAATGTGACGCTGAGGGAGCCGTCCCAACTCGTCAAGATGTGACGCTTGGTCAGTACGCGTCAATATATGACGAGTTGGGAGTGAGAATGTGTTGGTTTGAGAATGAGAATAAACAAACGCTGCTAGCAATATAATGCGAAATGCTCAGAAGACAGAGCAAATTTTAATTAGATTTTATGTTTCAATATCCTCGTTCATCTATTTAAATTGAATGAGTATGGTTTAAAAATAGTCTAAATGAGAACATTTAGAATTCTTTATGGAATATGCGCTTCCATCTGTTTGGAAGGGGAAAAGTCAACATCTGAATAGCTCAAAATAAATAAAAAATATATATTTTTTGTCTAATCTTTGTCTAAAATAATTTTTTTTTTGTCTAATCTTAATATGTGATCATCTGAAACTGTTACTTGTGTGTTCAAGTTTTGGTTATTTGCTTATGTCTTTCCATTTTAATTTATTCCTTGTGATGGTTCACTTATTCTCATTGAGTGTCCTTTGATCTTGTTTCCTTAGTTTAGTGTCACTTTTTCTTTATGTCAATTTCAGGTTTTCCCCCTAAGTTCTCTCTGTTTTATGAATCTTTCTCCTCTCCCCTCAGCCTGCCAAATTGCTGTCCTCAGCTGTTGGACTTTAGAACTGAGTAAAATGAATATAAAAGAGAATTTAAATTCTTTCCCCGTTTCTCCTTTGAGCCAAATAGACATCCAATAAACTGGAGACATTTTCACACAATGTCTCATAGAATTTAATGTTACAAAAATTCCTCAGTCTGACATGAATACTCACATTGCTGCACATTAATTTAAGTTTCAACTCTTAGCACAAAAGTTACTTGTGATTCTTAGTCTCTGTTTCTTCTTTTTTTTTTTTTTTTTTTTAAAAAAGAACCATTTTGACAATAGACTTGCACATTAAAGCTTTATTTGCTTATTGTGAATATCTGATTATCTTTCAGATTATGTTTCCTTATGGTTAAAATGAGTTGCACAACAGAGAAGTAAAAAGTGTCACACTTAAAAAAAAGTGTGTTCATATTTAACACAGCTTGGAAGGTGAAAGGTTAATCTTTGTCAACCACTGAAACATGGATATTTGTGTCAAATCTTTCACATCTTTATGGTAAACTCTTATTGAAGGCAGGATACCTTTGGACAGTGATGCAACCACCTGAACTAATAAGGACAGGTTCTGGATAAGGACCTAACTTTGCTCTGCTTAGGAGCCAAACCAGGGTGAAACATTCAGGTGAGCTAACAAATTTGCAATGCATTTTTAAAGGAGCTTAGATGCTTTGTAAGCACTACCATGTTATTGAATTTTTTTAGTAATGTGTATGTAATTTGATTGTCACAATTTGCTGCTGCTGGAAAGTGTTAATGTATAATCTTAACTGTCATAATGTCAGAAGTGTTGTGTACATAACCTAAATCAATTTCCATAAAGCCTCATGTGTCTGTCACTGTTTATTGGTGCAGAACTGTTCTGGCCAAAACATTTTATTGCTGTATTATACTTTTGCTTTATGTCTTCCAAAGTCCTCCATTTAAAGCAAGAAGCAAAGCTGTTTTTTTTTTACTGTCACTTTTATTATTTAGTTTTTTGCAGTGTGTTCTAGTATAATTTTCCTTAGTCTATTTTTCTTTCAACATTTTATTTTCTTAGAAGGAACGTAAGCAGGAATGTGACTAGACAGTTCACATATTTAAAACCTGTGAAAAGATTTACTTAGGCTCTTTCTGTCCTTTGTCGAAGCAACAACGGCTTTGCAAGTTCATGTTTATTCAAAACACTCAGTTTATATGGACTTCATTTGTATTCATATTATAGAACATGTACTGCATCTTTTAAAACTCAGAGTGAATTTATGAAACTTGAAACTGGTCATATTGTAATCCAATCTACTTTAGTTCACAAGTTTTGAAGCATTTCATTAAAAGCAGTTTTCCAGCATCTTATTTAACCTGGTGAATCAAATGTCTTAACTTTTTTGTTGTTTTTCTGTTTTCAGGACTTGGTCTGATCTTTTCCAGTGCTAAAACAAAGTTTGTTCCTAAAAGGTTTAAGACACACCCAGCAGATGGAGTTACCACCTCGACCTACACTGTTCGACTTCAATGGAGTCGCCATGACCAAATACTTCACTGACAACTGGGTTAACATACAGAGCTTCAAAGCCAGGCCAGATGATATTGTGTTGGTGAGCTATCCAAAAGCAGGTAGGTAATAGAAATAGTTTTATCTTTGTTTCAAAGTCCTATTGCTTTTATGCCCAGTTTTGCAACATTTTATCTAAATGTTATGTGTTTTATGGCTCTAAGGAAACACGTGGGTGTCCTACATCCTGGACCTTTTATGTTTCAGTCAAACATCCCCTGACCGACAGAACTCTGTGCCACTTCATGAAAGAGTGCCATTTCTGGAGATCAGCATACCGGGGTTTCCCTCTGGTATATTTCTCTAAAAAGTGACTTAATAGATAAATGAAATTCTAACCTATTTGGTTTAAAAAAAAATACATTCCTTTACCAGGAGTGGATGAACTGAATTCAATAAACAGCTTTCCACGCATTATCAAGACACACCTACCAGTCCAGTTTCTTCCCCAGTCCTTCTGGGAACAGAATTCCAAGGTTTGTTTATTCCAAATACAGAACCCTCCATAATTATCTTCTGGGGAAAAAAAGGACACTTAGTCTTTTCATTTACCATTTCACAAGATTGGAGCAAACAGGAAGAATAATCTTTGACCATTTCGCTTTTCACAATCTCTTTCAGATCGTCCAAAGTCCTGAGTCCTCTCCTATTCTAGCTTCTGTTAATCACAGCCAGAGCTTTTTTCTCTGACTTGTTTGGGTACTGAGTATCTTTTCTGAGTTAATTTGGCCTTTGTGATAGCTTTCTTTTTCATAAAAATAAATATTGGCTATTTCAAATAATTCTTGATGTATTTCAAATAATTTCTCTTCACAATGCTTTTGGAAGAGAAACATCACAGGTTCCCCAACTAATCACATTTTTTTAGAATGGGCTTATAGGTAGTTTCCCAAAGTGGCATCAGAAAGGGGAAACCCAATAGCAGAAGATCACAAATATAACTTGTTAGATTTGCCAGAACAAAGGTTCTGCAGTTAATTAAGGGGTTAGTGTTCCCATTGGTTGAGTATAGGCTCTCCCTGCTTGATGCTGAGAATTTTGAAGGGCAGCACTGCACTTTAACATAACACAGAATCTCATTTTCTCATTTTAACTGGTCAGAAGGTGATAGGACCCACCTAAGGCAACATGTTAGTACTTCTGCTGCTGCCAACAAATTGATACTTCTTCCTAATGATCTTTATTATCATGCAAGGACTGCTTATTGCTTAAAAGTTCAAAGAAAGTTCATCTGACTAAAGCAAACAATTCTAAAGTCCCCGCAGAGATTAGAAATTATCTTACATTTTGATAGCGGAACAGAAAATGGGTTTTTCCCTCCACACTTGCCAAACAACCAGTAGATAAGTACACAGCATTTAATGATGCAATTTAGATTTGGTTACCCCAAGGTGCTGCAGTGAGTTTTATACTGCTTCCTGTACTCGCATTAAAGTACCTTCAAATTAAAAACCTTCAGTGATTTTTAGCGATATTATACTACCACAATCTAAATTTATTGCCAGATTCACCTGCATATAATCTCTCTTAAACCTGAACTTTAAAAAAAAAATAAAAAATTCTCCATAATGTTTGTATGATTGCAGATCATCTATGTAGCCCGCAATGCGAAGGACACAGTTGTATCTTATTTTCATTTTGACCGCATGAATAAGGCCCAGCCAGAGCCTGGAGACTGGAACAGTTTTCTGCAGAGATTTGTGGATGGAAAAAGTGAGTAACAAACCAATGGGAGGAATAACTGAAAACACAAAGATAATTTTACTGCTTGTGAAATGACTTTCTGACTCCTTTCAGTGGTCTTTGGTTCCTGGAATAACCATGTGGGAGGCTGGTGGGAGAAGACAAAGACCAGATCTAACATCCTGTACTTGTTCTATGAGGATCTCATTGAGGTGGGTGGTGTCTATGTTTCGTTTTGTCCGTCTGTAAATGCAAGCACAGCATAAGCGGGGCTTTCTCTGGTAGGATACTGAACGAGAAGTCAGCCGGATCTGCTCCTTTCTGGAACTGTCACCCACCACGGACCTGAAGAAAGAAGTGACAGAAAAATCTCTTTTCAACAACATGAAACACAACAAGATGGCCAACGGCTCAGCTGATGATGTCTTGGATTTCAAGATCTCACCTTTCATGCGCAAAGGTCAGCTGTATTTTCCTCCTGACCCCTATAATTACATAGTTAATACTACAATCATTATTTCTCCATTTTTCTTTGTAGGAAAGGTTGGTGACTGGAAGAATCATTTCACTGTTAAACAGAATGAGCAGTTTGATGAAGACTATCAAAGGAAGATGAGAATTACTGATCTCCTCTTTCGAACAGTTCTGTAATCGCCCAGTAACAGCATTACCACTGAGCACAAATAAAAACACTCATAAGAGCTTAAGGATTTTAGGTTTTTATTTAAGTTCATATGTGAAAAGCAGCAGGAAATACATGAACAAAGAGTTCAATGAGCAAAGTAAACAGACTGCACAGGGAACATTATATGTATTTTCTATGGCACATACTGCTTCACGGGACAACCCTGAGGGAGCTGGAGGAACCACAGTGGCCATTTAGACAAGTCCTCATACAGTGAAATAATACCGGCTCATTGGAATGTCGACAGCAACAAAAAAGACACGCCGCACTGTAAAAAAAAAAAACTCAACAAGCATCTTACATCAATAGGAGGTACTGCAGGTCAGACAAAAGTAATCAGAAAAGAAAGTGATGGACCATCTGCAAAGAGGAAAAAGGCATCAGGAACTCGACTTAATGACAATATCTCTAAATTCTTATTTGTCTAACAATACATACTCAAAATGCAATGAGAGCAAAAAACGATTTCAAAAGAATAAACAGACTACACATGGCTCAATAAACATGTCTTGTATGGACAGAAACAAAGCAAAAATCTACATCCAACAAATTTAGATTATCTAGACACTTCATAAAAGTTGCAATAATATAACAGTCCTTTCTATATTAAGTATCACTTCCTGTTCATCTCAACAGGTAAAATCATCTGCACAGTTCATGAGCAATATCTCCGCTCAGGTTGGAGTCTTGTTCAAGTTCACATAGCTTGAAAGTATAAATCAAACTTCTTTACCCTGTAAGTTTAGTTCAAGACACTAAAATTGATGCTGAAGAAAATAATTTATGTCTACAAAAGATGTCGTTTTGTTCACAAAGTTAAGAACATTAAGTCTATAAATATACGATTGTGAGCCAAAATAAAACTTTTAATTTCTAAATCTGGTGTTATTTGTACCCCAAATGTGACTAGACAGTTGCAACCCGATCACAGAACAGGGGTGCATTAAAAGCAACACACATTTTCAGGTTTAGACTGAGTAACATGTTTTTTAGTACACTTCACTTGCATAAATGACAAAAGTAGTAACAAAAGTTTCCATAGATTACTTTGCTATCTGGTATTATATAATCAACTAAACTTGGCTGTGTTTTATAGTAATTCAGATTGAATTGGTCTGTAAGGAATTGCATCTGAAGCTAATTTTAAAACTTTTTTTACACATGGTAATTTGCACTGATCTGAATATAAACTGGAAGAAACTTGACTTAATATACTTGGATAGGAATTGGAGATCCTTTTTATGACTTTTGATGGGAATTGGTTCTTTATAAATAAATTCCTGGGTTTACATGAGGCAGAAGGACTAGTGATGACTAACAAGTCTATTGCCCAACTTGAGTACACTTCTACTAATTTATGTATGCTGGCCCTTTTTAAATAAATTAGAAATTCAATATGATCAAAAAGATAACCATTTATTGTCTTACATAACAGTAACACTTCCAGTTACTGTGTTCTTACTCTAACAAAGTTTTCAATGTGTGTGTGTTTTGTTTTTTGACATTCTTGCTTTCGAGGAAGAGTTGAAGGCAATTCCATCCGTCCTCCGACTTTCATCTATCAATCAGTTTGGGTGTTAAAAACAGGCTCTGAATTGACACTTATGAAACATAAATACTTTCTATCTATCCCAATTTTTTTCTAAACTTGAAAAAGTATTATTTTTAAGGCAAACTTATTTGACTGAAATTTATTTTACATATACCTATGAACCAAATTTAAAAACCAAAAATCTGATTGACTCCAACCTGAGCTTTTAGATATACCACTTAAGATTGTCCTTCACAGTAACAATTATGTTTCAAACACAACTTTATTCATGGACACTAGAAAGGACAGTATTTACATTGTGACTTGTACATTTTATCTCTAAAGGATAGTAGTAAAATACTTCAGTCTAAACAGGTAAGTGCTTTGTCACTGACTCAGGTCTAATAAGTGTTTTGAAGTTCAAGCCAAGCCAGTCCTGTGTGTTGCAGCCCTGCAAAGCTGTGCAGCATACAATTAATTCAATACAACTGATCTGTTTAAAAATCTGATTCAGATTCTGCAAAAATGCACTCAAAGGCATTGATTATTAATGGGTGTTATCCCACAAGCATTGTTCTGCAGCAGCCTAAGATAATAAAATGCATCAAACTCATGGGAATTCAATATGGTATCTTAAACAGCTACTATCCTCCGCAGCATGGGAGGCTTCTCTGGTTGATTTTGACTGCCTGTATCTTTATGTAACCAGCTTTAACTTATAAGACAAAACAAACAAGTACAACAGCGACAGCAAGATAAGAGCTTACATATAATCTGCTGCTGAGTCACCATGATACAAATGCTAAGACCCTAGAGAGAGAACAGCACAGGAACCAGTCATGATTATGTATGGCACATCTTTACATAACAAAGCACATAGAAAAAAAAAAAAAACTCTACAAAAAAAATGTACAACCAATGATATGCTTAGGAATTCTTTCATGGAAACAAATGGGACCTTTAACACTTAGTCACATTACAGGAAATTGATCATTTTAAATCATTTTATTAATTTCATACAATAAAAGCAGAATTACCACCTTCATCACTAATCTTGAGCACATCACAAAGCTGCTAAAATGTTTCCTCGTCTAATATATGTCTGGTCCCACAAAAGTTAAACTCAGAATTATGTGTAAGTGTGTTTCCACCTTGCAACCCAGATCCTATTTTGTCAGAACCTCCTGTTTTACTCAGCATGTGTTTTGCATGCGTTTCTACCGCAGCATAAGAAACCATGTTGTTTATTCTGATGCTGACAGGATCAATGGAATAACACTGATTGAAATCTTTTTCATCCAGTATTTGGGAGAGAGGCTTAGGTCACAAACAAAAAGCTGGAATTTTCTGCAATACATGTCACAGCCACTACAAATCATAACTCACGAAAGCTGCTCTAAACCTTGTCAAAAAGTGCAACGGTGTCAAACCAAACAAGTTTTGTCTACTCAAATTTTACCCATATTTGGATTTGACCACAAGAGCAAACCAAGCTGTACTTGGAAATTGGAATTTCAAGGTGAGACAGAATAACAGGAATGTCTCCTAAAGTCGGAATTCCAACACTGCAAGTTGTAAGGCAAAGAGCAAACTTGCTGTGTGCATCCACATTGTAGAGAAGGTTACTGGTATAAACTTTGAACTAATCACTTCTGGATGTATGTATCTTATTAAACCAGTGGAAGAATAACTTATCTACTTTTTAAAATGTTAGTATTGTGTTTGAGTGCATAAAATAGAAACATATTATCAGCTTGCTTTGCTAGTGGAAGATGGCACGAAAACAAATACTTAACTTTTGTTGTCCAACTTGCAACTAGAAAGCTCTGAACCTGGTTATAATTTCCTGCTCCGAGTTCCAGCTTCAGAGTCAGCTAGAACACCAGTTTATACCCCAGTGTGCTATGTAGTTATTTCACAGTGGCTACACTAACAAAAGGAAAAGAAAAATAATTCAAAATTAAAGATTGTAATCCATATTTTTAAAAACCTAAATCATTGAAGGAGTAAGAATAACACATGAATACAGCAATAGCATGCCTGATTTCTATGCAACCTAAAATTAATTTGTAAAACACATCACAGATTCAAGTGTTTGCCTCAAACAAGCTTTGTCTTTACAGATGAACAAATGCAGTCAGCGTTTGGTAGAAGTCATCTAATTTATCTTTCCATTAAAATTGGGTTATTCTATTATTGTATTTCAATATAAGCACTACAAAACACTGAGATACTCACTAAGTTATTATTTATCTTATTTATTTTTTTTACCAGAAGATTTGTTTCTACTTTTGTACGCTGCTGATAATGCTCTGGCTCTTGCAGTGGAAATGATGGGGGTAAAAAACAAACTGTCCTGGTTCCTGGAAAAGGTTCTTGCAGTGGAAACACAGCGTATGATAAAATTATGTGAGCGAAAAAAAAAAAATGGAAAAAGCCGTGTGGGTGGTGTGTTAAAAATGTTGTGTCTCCCAGTTACAGCAAAATCCATTCACCTGGTAATGGTGAATGGATGAACTTAATGCCAATCACCTAAGGTTTCTATTAAACTGGTTCCTATTTCTAAGCCAACTTGAGGACGTCTGATCAGATCTCCCCTGCATTAATCTGAAACAAATGTGTGAATATCTGAAGTGGAGTCAATGGTCTTTCTGTCTATTGTGTGCTTCAAAGGTCTATAATTTCACTGCTGACACTGGCAGAATCATCATGTCGACTCACTTCCAGGTAACTGCGTGAACCAATGGGTCTCCCAGCTCTTGTTCGCGCCCTTTCAGAATCTGGGGTGATAAACGGCCGAGTGTCATCCACGCCATCCTCACCCAAATTCCCTGTAGATGTTCTGGAGGGGCGAAGCGACACTGGGCAAGACACTGATGAGGGAACGCTGACCATACCATTCCCAGTCCACCTGTGACCCTGGTGGGATGGCGTGGGTGGAGCAGTCACCTGCCTGCTGGGTACGCTGCTGAGAACGCTACCCCCAAGAGGCATGGAGGACTCTGTTGGAGCTTCGCTGCTCTCAGAAAGCAGCTGAGGATCACTGTTCCTGCGAAGCCAATGCTCCTGGCTGATCCCAGAACCCGGAGAAGGAGTCTGGATTACAGGATGAAACAGACTCCCTCCTGTGACCAAATGTTCTCTGTGCAGGGCCTCATCAATGCTGCGAGTCAGGTCAATAGGGGAGGGTGGCCGCAGGTCAAATTCATAGAAAGACAGAGATGTATCTCTGTCCTGATCCAGGCTCCCACTCACTGAGCGATGTGGAGGTTGACCCAGAGTCTGCAGTCTCAGCAGGGAGCTAGTGGAATCCTCAGATATGCCTCGGCCCTCGGGGTGGCCCCCGTGGTTACGTTCATAGTTACTGTCTTTGACCAAGCGCGGCTGGGCCATATTCTGCTCATGGCTCTGGTTCCTAATAAGACTCTTGCTGATATCAGCTCCAGGTCGCTCTTGTCCAGCCCAGTTGTTCGGCACCTCTCCTGTTCCTCCTGCCCCCCCTGTTCCGCCTCCCACACCATTACTTTCAGACTTCCTGCAGGGTTTACCTCTCAGACTTTGGACTATCTTAGACCAGCATGTATGTCTTTGAGGGGAACCAACAGACTGACCAGGAGTTGGGAGATCCACTGTGCTGCCATCTTGCCCTCCTTCCTCCCTTGCCCGGCATGTGACAGGCCTCCAGAACACCCAGGATCCCATTAGTAGTAGGAAAAAACCCCAGGTTAGTTCCAGCAGCCGAGCCCAGAAATGCACCAACCACCATCCCCAGTTGAAACGTGTCCAGTCTCCTAACAGTCCATAGAGCCACAACGTAGCGTGGACATGCAAGCCGCAGCATAATGCTCCAAGAACTGCACAGGCTGCCAGCACTCTTCCCAGAATCACTGCTGTTTTTTGGCTCCCCGTCCAAGTCTTCCTCCTGGCCTCAACAGGAACACTGTGATGGGGAAGAGCAGGGCAGCGTATACGTGGAAATACATAGCAAAGATAGCCCAAACAGATACCCAGGCCCCAACATAAGGACAGGACCTGTAGGGTTACTGGTACTACAGGAGACAGAGCTGGAGACAACAGATCAGCAGCTAACAGTAGTGTACACTGCAACACAGTAAGCACAGCCACCAGAGGGGGGTGCTCTAAGGTTGGAGGTAACACACTGATTCCTGCCACCCTCAGTGCAAGAAGTACTATTGACGCCTGGGCCCACACCAAGAGGTGAAGAGGCAGGTTGTAGAGGGCCGTAACTGCTGTGCGAGGGAAGATGCCTCGTGTTCTATAAGGGTCAATGAAAAACAGAACTGCCCTGAGGCCTCCAGCCAAAAACAACAAAGCATTGGCAAGTCCAATAGCCCCCCGATGAGGACAGTTCGCGCCGGGGGACAGAGTCAGGCCAAGGGCAGCTCCAGCAAACAGGAACAGGAAGAGGCTTGCTGTGCCGTAGACATGCAGTTCCCAGGCAAAAGGCAACTTGCGGCTCAAATCACCCCAATAAAGAAGTGTGCCATTCGTAGAGGGAATGGTACTTGGAGATGGGACTGGATTAAAAGTGGAGTGTGGAGCTTGCTGTGGATATCCCAACAGAACAGAGCGGTTCTTCTCGCCCTGATACGTGGGGTCAAATCTGGGTCGGATCACAGGGATGACACTGGTTGTAAGAAGTGAAGAGTCCCCTGAAAGGTAGAACATGCCTTTGGTTAGTATTTTTTAATCACAACAGAGAGATGTTCAACTATCTTAAAGTAGAAGAAATCAGTGAAAGAGCATGAAGTACCACTGAGATCCACTAGAGGGGTGCAGCTCACCATCATAGAATAATACTGTACATCTGCAAGAGCTTTTTAGTGAATAGAAGCTAAGATGCACTGCTAAAGGTCTGTAATGCAGTGAATTCAGAAAGTATTCATATCCATTAGTTTTTACATTTTGTCACATTCCAACCACAAACTTCAGTGTGTTTTAAAATTTTTATGTGAAAGACCAAAGTAGTAAAAAACAAAAGCAACAGCAATTTTTTTTAAAATTAGTTAAAACTCTAACTAATTTGAAAAAAATTAGTTACCGGGTAAAACATGCATGTTATTATAATATCTATAAATGCACCCCAGAGCAAGCAACTAGCTGAAGAATCCATCTAGTAAATACCGTAGATGTGGGTAATTTAATTGCAGAATAAATCCAGCTGTTATGTGTAGGCCTTGGAGTATTAATTTTTTGTTTTTAGAGAACATTAATGACCAAACAGCATTATGAAGACCAAGAAACACACTGAACAGACACACTGAACAGGTAAAAAAAAAGATAATCCTGTGGAGAAGTTTAACTAAATGCACAGAAGTAGGACTGTAAATAATGATTGTTTTAGTAATTATTTTATCAATTATTCAGACGGTTAATTGCTTAAATCGGATTTAAAAAATTGGCAATTCCAAACCTAGACCACAGGTTGTCATTCTGAGCAAATAACCTTTAGGGCCTGTATGATGCACAAAAACAACGACAAAGGTGGGCAGCTGGAATCACTGATGAATTAAATTTCTTTCAGAATTCATTTGCTCATTCTTGCTAGGAAGAATAGCAATAATAAACTGAAATCCAGAGTAACTGTGTGGCTTAATTGAGATTATATAATTAACAAGAACATCTTTATTATGCAGCACAGCATCACAATAAATTTATATCAGGCAAGCGCTGCACACGTTCAGAAATTACCAGAATGCCACATGGGACAAGTTTGCATCTCTCTGTTTATAATTTGCTCATTATGACTCAGGCTCCTGTTTGCACAGAGCTCATAACTTTATCCAACTGGAAGAACCTGGAAAACACCCAGTTGTATTATGATCATGTTCAGCACTAAGATTTCTTCTAGTTTTAATTTTAAGGAAAAACACCAACAGAAAATGTAGCCATGAGAAAGGTGATCTTAGTTTCATTTCTTATGAACTTTAAGAAATGGGTTACCCGTCTTGATGGCTTTATTGTAAATCATCTTCACCCATTTTTAACGATAAGATAATCAGTGGTAAAACTTTCAAACCTCTAGTCACTTGAAGTACTCTTTGCCTGCCAGAAGAGCTCCATAAAACTGACAGAGTGATAAATAACTCACTCCCACATAGGTTTCACCCTTTTGTTCCCTCCCTCCTTCCATTGACGCACTCCTGGGCCCCACAAAGTAAAAGCGCTTATACACATCTCAGACACACTTCTTTATTTACATAAAAAGTATGTTTTACTTCCTTCAACATTTTTTCCCCAAACTGGGATGAGATCCAGACACATTCCAGATGTGCCCATCACATTGCACAGCTGGGCACACTTAGGTTTACCTCAACCCTTTTGTTTTCTCTTTAAAACTGGCACTTCATCATATGTCAGGAATGAAATAAAATATCAAATGACCTTGTTAAAAAACTAGTTACAGGTATGAAAATTAAGACAAAAACTAATACTATGTTATCATACCAAAGCATTGGAATTGGTGTAAATAACATTAGCGTAAGCTCTTCTAACCTCATATCCCAGGTTAGAGATTGAAGGGTTAATTCCAGAAGTGGTTAAAAATTCCACTGACAAATAGTACAGTCCTTCAGTAGGGTGGAAATTAAGTTTACATTGTTTATCAGTATGTTAAATCACATACGACTTAATATGACTGTATACATCAGTTATTTATCCTGTAGCAGACATCATATTTACCGTACTTTTTATGCAATTGTTGTGCTAATCAATGAGAAACAAACATTCTACCACATCTAAAGCATCCAAATACATGGAACTAGACATTACACTGGCTTGTGGTTATATATTTTTAGGCAACATACACTTACCACCATAACAGTTTAATGTGCATTAAACTGTTATGGTGGTAAGTGTGACATATTTTAAATGGAGAAATGTATTTTTATGCATGCAGGCGTTAAGGATGTACATCAGAAGTTACAAAGTTAGAGCTGCAGTTTAACTGTTCCTCCCATTTATAGTCCTTTAAATTAAATAAAACTAACAGCAGTGCCCCTCTTCCAATTTCACATTCTTATTCAGAAAAAAAAAAAAAAAAACATACTCATTGTGTGAAAACTAAAAGAGAGTCACCCATCACAGCTTCTTAAAAATTACAATTGACAAGCATAGTTGTTAAGAAGCGGAAAAACACATGAGGTGGATTCTCAAGAACTGATTATGTCATCCAGGATATGTTACTGTGGAATCCTGTCTCTGCTGCCCAGATAGTGTCATTGCTGTCATGACAGTGATGAGACCGTTATACAGCAACAGTCCTCAGTCAGAGGCCTCTTCGAATTTGTTGCAAGACTGACTGCTTCTGGAGGTTCATCCTGCTCACAGCATCACCAATAATCACAGCAAGTCTTTGAAAATACAGAGGTGTCCAATAACATTCAATTCGCCTTTTGGATAAATAATTTGATTTTTTCAAATGCTATAAATTTAGAAATCTAAAAATAATGTACTGTTAAAAATTATTTCAGCAAAATTAAATTCACTGGTAATTGATATTGTTTGTGTTGCTTTATAACCATCTTTTACTGTTTTAGTTGGGATCACAAAGACCATTCACTGGTACTTGGGGAGTCGGAAGCTGAAACGTTTTGGAAAAACTGTCCTGAAGTAAACAGATGAGGGCATGCTCTTCGTCAAAGTTACTGCATTGTAGTGTTTATCCCCCATGTATTGTGGTTACCGAGTAAAACATAAATAAATCTCGTATACTGTTTAGTCATTTCATGCTCATCAGACAACCCCGAGTGCCTTGAACTAACCTGTGTGTTGTTCTTTCCACACCAAGCACTGCTGCTCTTACTTCCTAATATGGGTTTAAAAAGGAGACACTGACTGACTGAACTGAACTTCAAGCCAAAAAAACAGCTGTGAAAATGATCGGCTAAGAAAAGCATGGTTATGTTACCAGTAATGCCTCCCTTTAAATGTGCTGTGACAGTCTCTTGAGCTCCATGTGTAATGTTCCTTTATTTATTTTTCACTGTCTCGCCTGCCTTCATTTTTTTCTCTCTGCATTTGGCTTTCATCCCCACTCCCTGTTCTCCATATACCTTTCTTCTCCCACACCTTCCCCCTCTCTGTCTACTTTCTCCATTGCATTACTTCCTCTCAGACCCTATTTGCTTCCCTTACCCTTTTCCTTCAGTCCTACCCACCCACTTCCTTTCAACTCCTGCTCATACTTTAGTCTCTCACTTTGTTGACCCCAACTACAGCCCACCTTTCCATGGAAAAATTTGTCTCCTTTTTCCCTTCCTTTGAAGCCTTTTCCAGTAAAAAAAAAAAAAAAAAGGTTCCAGCTGTATAAATAATTATTTTCTGAATGATCAGAGGACAAAGGAATCTCTGAAAGTAGTTGTAACTGCAGAACACATAGATTCTTGTTTCTTACCTCTCGACGGCATAGTAGTTCTCGATGTATTTCTTCCTATTTCTGCTGTTTTGACACTTTGAGTTGTAACTGTCAAACCAGCCTCTGGAGTAGGTGGAAGACCAGTTGTAGATGTGTGGGTTTCTTTTTCTGTTGAACTGTTTGGATTCAGACCCGCTGGGCTTCTTTTTGTGACAGGTTGTCCTGCAGTCTGCGGCTGTTTGTTAGCGGAGCTTGAAGTGGGTTTGGGAGATGTCACAGCAGAGGAGCCCTGCTTTGGCTGAAGTCTGTCACTGGAAGGGTGATTTGCTGCAAGTGTACCTAAAAATGGAAGATAATATATTTTGAGACATTCAAGTGACATTTAATACCAACTTCAAAAAGCTATGAAACTGTTACATGCATACGGTGATAGCACATAACATTATGACTAGTGAAAGGTGAAGTAAAAAAAATGATGTCTTTAATTGAAGATCTTCAGGGATTACCCAGACTGCAGCATGGGCAGCCAATGCTCACTTATGCTGAGTTAAGGTTAGCCAACACCTACTGTAGCTTAAATTGCTGAGCTGCAAATTCTGGTAGCGAAAAGGGTCAGAATACACTGTACATCACATTTTGTTTCATGTGATATTGTAATTCCCCCCCACAAACCAGTTAGGGTGAAATTAGTCTTCTATAATGACTCAGACCTCTGCTACTAATCAGTGAAGTGTTGATATGTTGAAATTCCCCAAATCCCAATTTAATCCAATCCATCCTGAGGTGGGCAAACAAGTCTGATCCATGGAACTCCCACCTCGCAATTAGAAGGACCTAAAGGATCCCTTGCTAACATCTAAGCGCCACATCTGACCTTAAAGGATTTTGTGGATTTGATGCCTCAACAGGTCAGAGGTGTTTTGGCAGCAAATGGGGGACAATTATTAGACAGGTGGTCATAAAGATTTGCTTCATAATTAAATATCTTACCTGTTAATTCTGCAGCCTTCTGTGTTTGTTGTGTTATCGTAGAGGTTGAACTGATTGTTGTCAACCAAAAGAGGTGAGTCTCATCATTCTGATAATCCAGTGATGGTGTTTCTTCATCTGTAACTTTGGAGGTCATGGTCTGTGCCTGTGGTCGATACTGAGCCATCTCCTCAGCAACTGTTGGCTGATGACCAGTTGATTTCTCCTCTGCCAGAGCTCTGCCTGATCCCAACCCTTGGGACTCAACATCCTCTGAGCCTTCGATTGATCTCTCTTCTGCAAGACTTAAATGGGATGGCAAAGAGGGGAAAAGTGGAGTTGTGGCAGCTTCTTCCCTTTTAAATGCCTTGATGAATGTTAAACTAGCTGTGTCAGTCCTGGGTCTTGAGACAGTTGGTTGGGTTGCAATTTGACCCTTGGTAAAATTCTGTGGAGATTGCGTAAAAATTAAAGATGGGTTGAGCTGTGTCGTTGGTTGGATCATCCGATGCCCCTGCTCCACTGCATTCAAAGCCATAAACCTTTCCCGGATCGGTTCTCTGATGGGAAGATCGGTGCGTCCTCTGGGAGGCAAAGAAGGCCAGAATCTAATTGTCTGCTTGGTAGGTGAAGGTGGGTTGCTAGGCAAGTTCAGAGCTGTGAAGGAAGAGGAGGAACCAATGATGGTCTGTGCACCGGATAAATGGAAGAAGAATAGGTTCAAAGTATGGAACAGGAGCAGTTTGAGAGCCATATTCAGCAAGGAAGCGAAGTGGACCTTCAGGGAATTGGGGCTTATTTGTCACACCATTCTTCCACTGTTGGGGAAAAGGAGAAAATACATAATAACTAAACAGAAATAATTACAGAGTTAGGTTTTAAAAAACTGATCCGTTTTTAATTTATTTTGTTAGAGTAATCTTAGCCTTGGAAATGCGCACAAAGAAATTGTCCTATGAGTGGAACTGAATGAATTCAGTATGGTAAGCTGCAATTGATGACCGGTTGTTTAAAAGACAAACTGATCTTTTTCTGATGTGAGAGTGGGCATAATTTTCAGTAGGCGCCAGGAAGGCTGAAGAAAGGACAGTAATGTCACTGTTTTATCTTTTTGAGCTTTTGCTCTTTCATGATACATAATGGATTTGGATATGTTGGTAGCCTTTTGGAGTTAAGATAAAAAAACTTACATTCTCTAGAGCAGTGGTGTCCAAAGTTGGTCCTCCAGGGCCAGCATCCTGCATGTTTTAGTTCTCTCCCTTTTCAGACCGTCAATGTTGTTCTTAGGCCTTCTAATGAGCCATCATTGGATCCAGCTGCAAACTAAACCAGGAAGAGAACAAAAATATGCAGGATGCCAACTCAGTTTTGAAGTGCTAACCATGTTGTGTATGTTGCTAAAAGTATTTTAAAAGTCACAATTTATTAATTTTGTCTTTGCAGGTTTGCAAGTTTCTCCTTTAACTTCCTTTAAATATGACTGGTCATTTTGGCCAAACATAACTCTAGTCTTTGTTTCTGAGAGCATTTGCAAATTGTAACATGGTTTTCTATGTTGCTTTAGGAGTGATGGTTCCTCTTATTGAGTTTCCTTTCAGGCCATGTTGGGACAGGATTCATTTTATTAAGAACGACAAAGTATCAGCCAAGCTCTTCCTAAGAGGTTTTGGTTCTTGGGCTGATGCAAACATTTTGTGCTAAAGCATGTTGACCTCTAGGATGCACAACACGTCTCTCTACTGAAAGCTGTAAAGGCCAGACATTTCCATGGTTTTTATACTTGTGTAAGTTTGTTTGAACAGGTGAAAATGGCACCTCCAGTGAAACTTGTACTCAAGAATGAAACAGTCTTGTGAAGGTCCAAAACGTTTTTCTTTATCTGTTCCTGATGGTTTTTCCTTCCAAAAAAAAAAACAAAAAAAAACACAGTCTTTGGGGTGTTGCTTCAAAATACATCCACAAGGTTTGGATGTAATTCTTAAAATTATCTCTCGTTATTCTGATATTTAGCAAGACAGGAAAAAATCTTGGCAATTAAGATAAGATATGATAATTTTATTAGTCTCCCTTAAGAGAAATGTATCTTGGAAGCTGGGGCATAAATCCAATACAACAATAAAAGTCCATCCAAAAGGTCAGTAACCATGAATAAATACATAAAAGCACAAATGTCAGATTGGCAGTACATCCCCATAACCATTTCCATTCACATACAATACATGCTCTACATACTACTCTTGGTCATTGTCTGGACCTCCTGTTACTCTGTCCAGGCCTCGTTAGTCTGCCATTTATCAGGTTAATGGAGAGTGGTACAAATGAATGTTTCAGATGGTTATATTTGCACAGGGGAACCCTGAACCTTCTCCCAGAGTTCATAAGAACATATTCTGATGCGAGCACATGTGACCCCTCAGACAAGATGTTCTGAGCTTGCCTGATGGTAGCCTGCTCAAACAGATGCTGTGGAGGAGATAGATATGGAGTGTTGATAATCTTAGTTGCCATCTTCACCAATTCTTTCTGACTTAAAGACCAAACTGGTCAGACCAGGAGCAAAAAAATAATAAGGTCCTGCATCTTTTGTATTTGTGAATATTTGGTTTCAACTTTCTGTGGTAAATCAAAATGACAGACCAAATTAAAATGAAGGGAGTCACAGATGGTTTCAGTCATTGACAGATGGATACAATAACTTTTTTCCTCCTATCTGCGCCTTAAAAGGTTCTTTGGGAAAATATCAAGATTATTTCCTTCACATGTCTTCTCCGTAGTTGCTTCTAAGTAGGAGGGCTTATTTACAAGCTATCTGAGTTGTGATGCCAGAGGCTGTGCGGCTGACTGTCGTATTTCAGAGAGCCAGGTGACATGCAACTCCCCCAGGCCCTTGAGGACTGTGCATTCTTACAAATGATTGAACCAAACAACTGCCAGTAAAATCCTGGAACACCCATCTTTTTGTTCTCCAACTTGCATAAATCTTTCTCTTTCACATCAGTTTCTACCTATGACTCAGAGTGGGAGATAACCTCTGGGAACAGTGTCGCCACAAAGTAAAACTTCAGCTGAAAGGGAAGGAGAAGCTCAGAAAATAGAAATCAGTGGCTATGGGAGATTTTATTTCGCTGCGAATGAGTCACCCTGCATCCATTCACATCCATGATGATTAGACCTCGGAAAAGTTACTGTAGTCACACACAAGGGATTGCTCGTGTATTCTGGGATTCCAAACATGCTTAAGGTAATATGTGTGAGTACATGGAAAATGTGTCTGGGAATGTTCAAGTTAGCATGCAGTTTATATATGCAAAAAAATCCAGTTTGAAATTCTTGACGCATGCTCAGGAAATCTAAATCTTGTGTTTAGCGAGTCTGTACAGTGGTGCACATGTATTCCTGTAAACATCAGAGTGTACAGGACTACAACTGTTAGAACATCTCACTCTCCACCCACTCACAGTAGCCTCAGCGGGGTTTTTTTCCCTCTTTCAGCTATCTCGCCTTCTGTCTCTCCAGTTTCAAAAATAATGTCACTCTCTTCCTCTACCTTGTTTTTCAGCTGCATAGCTTTGTATGGTAGATAATATCCAAATGATAGAGGCAGAAGCAAAATAACTGGAATGCAATGCCAGAATCTGCTGATGTGGAAGTGGTATTTTGAAAATAAAATATTTTTAAAATACAGATAGAGAAGCACCGAAGGTGAAAGAGGCTTGATCTTGCTGATAGCAGAGAGCACAATAAGGCAAGCTAATGAAAGTGAGGAGACTGGCAATAAAATTAAGGCAGAGAGAAGTATGGAGGGATGTAAATATAGAACAGATGATGGGGGAATCAGAGAAGCTTGTTAAAGTGACAGAAACAAAGGCAGATGATATTTCATAAAAGTAAGACATGGACACATGGAAAGTATGCAGCAGGGTGAACTGGTTTGATCAAATGTGGCAATCAGTCCAGGAAGCTATGCAAAAAGAGAGAAACTGCATCACAGTTCCACATGCAGGTGTGCATTCTCAACTTACTTCTTTGGTAATTGAGTATGTTTCTATTTCTACCTAGATAAAAAGGATTTGAGTGTAAACCTATGGTCAGAAATTCGAGAATATGCTGAAACAAAGCAGAGATTATTGAGAGAAACTCTTGGTTGCTATTTTTGAAATGTCACAATTAATCAATCTCTTTTCCAAAAGCCAAAAACAGAGCAGAATGTTCTGGTCCACTGGACCAATACAAATAAGAGTGAATTTAGCTTCAGCTCATCCAAACAGTTTGAATTTGGGAAGAAAAAGACAAATCATTTCAGTCACACACAATTAATCAGCCTTTCTGCTGTCTGCTTCAGTACGTTGTTGAGCAAACGTCATTCATTCTCTTGACCCTGACACATCTGTGCATACTGCAGCCAGAATCCCTCAAACAGTGACTAAAATACACACACACAGGCTCACAAATAGAAATTACGTTCCTCTGAGACTGTTCACGGGGGGACGGCAGATGGGTGAACGGCCTGAGTATTTTTATCTTTGCAAAGCCCAGGGGGTTCTCTGAGACACTTCACTGAATTTAAAATGCAACATGGTGAGCATGTCGTCTGCATGCCGTCACTCTTACTTGCACAATGCATGCCTTGTTTGATGCAGGAAATGCACGTGGATAAAATCCAACTGTACAGTAGCAGGCAGCAATCTGGAGATTACTATAAACTCCTAGCCCACGGTATATCCTGGCTGTTATACAACCACATGAGTAAGTGCTGCAGCAGCTGCTACTAATCAGTTAATCGTCGCAGCACTGATGTCATGTCTACACTCTCATGTTATAATATGACTAGTGAATGCACAAACTTTCCATAAGAAACCTGGGAAGTGTGTGTGTGTGCGTGTGTGTGTGTGTGTGTGTGTGTGCATGGATGTGGGTGGGGCACACACAGTCATGCTTCTGCAGAGACTCCCTCTTACTTGCAAACATTCATTTTCTTTTTACCAGATTTCAGACAGGATGACAGAGTGTGAAGTTTCCATTGGTTTGAGCGATTCTATCTGTCTGTGGCCAGTCTAGGATCAGTCTTCTTAACTAAGACTGATCCAAATGCTTCTCATCAACAATTTGGTTTAGATTTTTAGTGAAAGTTTGAGGACAACACAGCTTTCTTAGCAGAGTACATGAAGTACCAACACGAAGGACAGAAAGCCGAGTCATGGCTGGAATCTTGTTTACGTAGTAATTGATTGGATGGCTCCTAATTAAAATCACAATTTTGCCAATTGCAGACAGCAATTTGGCAATTGCCTTCCACAGCTGCTGGTACTTAGACCTCTACGACTTTCTGTCTCCTTCTATTAAAGGTTCAGACTTGATTTTATGTGTCAAAGACCAGCAGTGTTTTGGTTCTGCTAGTGAAATTGGGTATATTGGAACTTTTTAAACTAAAAACATGTGTCTTGGGTTTATTGAAATATAATTTGTTTTTTTTTATCTAAACTGTCAGAAACATGTGGAGTGCAATAAAGTAGAAAAGAAATGCAAATATGAACATTAAAAAAAGCAAGCCCAAACATGCAATTTTCATAAGTAGGTAATTTTCCAATAGTTCTGTCAGTTTAATGGTCTCACTCATCAGTAAAGAATGGAGATCTGCTAGTCCTGCTTTTCTAGGATAATGCTGATTTCTGGTATTCTTTTAGGTGCCAGCAGGGATTAAGCAGGATACACCAAAAAGAAGTGAAGAGTAAAATAGAAGTTACTGGTTCTTGATTTGAAGAACTTGATTTTGTATAAAACAGAAAATTAAGGAATTTTAACCTTTAGTGAAATAACTTGAACTATAGCTATTATTACTAGGACTAGTTTTCTTATTTGTGGTAAAGGTGGTTCTAACAAGCTTAATAAGGAGGAAAAATTGCAGCGTTAATTAAAGGAGAAAGTGTCCAAAGAGCATATATAAATATGACAAAAGAAGCGGTGAGAATCAGGCTACAGAAAGAAGACTTTCTGCAGAAACTACGCAGATAGGCAGAAGTTGAGGGGACTGTAAAAGATGTGAATAACTATGTTGGGAATACAAAGACAAACATATATGGAGCTAAATGTAAAGGGTCACTGTCCTCTGTGGTGTATAACCATAAAGCAATACTGCTCAGCCATCAGCTAGCTGTGCAGATGTATAACTTGTTTGTACTTCATCCTGACTGTGGAAACGTGGGTGTGTTAGGAAGTGAATGTATGTGAATACGTGGGTATGTGAGAAACAGGAAGAAAAGGGAAAGAAGGAGCATGTGTGGTTGTGTTGGAATGTGAGCCACGGGGGAGGTCCTTCCATTAACCGTTACAAAATTCCACACCTTGAAATAACACACGGTTTCCAAATAGCTCCCACTGTATCACCTTACTACCAGTACAATTTAAAAAAAAACAAAAAACATCCCCTTCACTGTTTTGTTCAAGTTTCACTGTTAGATCTCGAGACATTTGAGCTCCTAACCTGGAAAATTGATTTTCCAGAAAGTTTTCCAGGTGAGGTCACAGAATATAAGTGTCAGACCAAACTGATCCATCTACCCCCAGACAAGGAAGGTTGTTAAGAAGGCCTCCCAGTGTGCCTCCTCACAGCTAGCTGATGGCTGTGTGTGTGTGTAGGGAAGGTTGGGGGGAGTCAAAACGTCAGAAATCGACCACACAGGAGATGTTGAAAAGAGGCTCCAGAAACAGTTCCGGATGTTTTTGATCATTGATGGAGAGGAAGCTCCAGTTAAAGGTGATGGACCCCAGAATATCTCTAAAGCTCATCGGGGAAGTGAGCCACTGATCAAAGGCTGCGACTGCAACCAGGATATTACAGATGCACCAATTGATCAACCAAAGACCAGAATCAGCCAATTTTCCCTTGACCTGCCATTATTGGATATGACCCCCACCATTATCAGGTTATTATCCAAACACTTCATTTTAATAGAATTTTTTTACTGACTGGAGAATCATGGAAAGAAAGTTCAGCAGAAATTTTACAATCTTTCCAACCTTGTTAGAACTCTGATGTTTTAATTAGCTCCCGCACATTGCCAGAAACACACCCTGAAAGATGGCAAGTATGCTGACTTTTTGAGATGGCTTTTGAATCCCACTAAGCCACAAAGACACTTTCAGGAAAATAAATTACAGGCATCACAAGTCATAAACCTTGCAAACTACAGAGAGTTAACCACAGCTCAGCTTGAACCCAAGACTCATATTGTTGCAGCTGGATGCAATAAAATTATGTTGAGGTTGCAAACAACTTGTCAGTAAATGAACTGTTGGCTGATAAAGAGAAGTGATGTGCAACTTTAAAATATATCATACATAATAGAACTTGAAATAAAGGATATTTCTATTCAATTCTTTTATTTTTCCACTGTCTGCTTTAGGTTTTCGTTTTTAGAGAGTTTGATCCTGCGATAAAAAGTACTTTCTGTTCATCTTGACAGAATAAAAGCCTTTGAAACATTAGAAGACAGTGAAATTAATCATTTATTTGATGCCAGAGCCATAGTCATAGGTCATCTTTTGTTGTATTACTCCCTTTTCAATACTTCTTGAGTTCACTTCCTTATTATGACTTTACCAAAACAGCTGTAAAATCTAACTTAAGCTCGTTTTACTGTCGGGCAGGGGTGCTCAAGTCCAGTCCTCGAGATCTACCATCCTGCAACTTTTAGAAGCATCCTTATTCCAACAGACCAGGATCAGCTCTGAACAGACCTGCTAACGAGCCATTCATTTGAT
>CAEFZX010022680.1:0-53353 GCA_903066825.1 Alfaro cultratus | reverse complement strand
ATTCGTGTAGCCCGTTGCTACCAGTGTGAGCCCTAGTTTTCTGCTCTACTGTGCTGCCAGGTTGTTGGACTTTGTTTAAACTGTTTTTGGACTTTCATCATTAAATCATCGTTTTCACTCATTCTAACCTGGGTCGTTCAGCATCTTCCTCACCACCATTCACCACAACTCCTGACAGTCTGAGCTTCAAAGCAATCATTGGTTATTATTATTTGTTGAGCTGCATCTACGAAGAAATTGAGCTCCAACATACAGAAAATATTAAATTCATAGCCTCAGATTATAACTGTGTTAACACAAAAATCTAATTATTCTTTGCAGTTTCATAAAGTAAGCTTCTTTAAGTCTTAACTTTTAAACAAGCAGCTTTGCAAGTCACTACATGCATAACGTTTTTAAAACTGACTTATTTTTTCTGTTACTGTGATTTGATTATTTCAGGCTACTACAGATCTGTATGGAAACTGCACTCTGCGTCACTCTGGAACATCAGCAGCAGCACCGGAGGCAGCAGGCGTCTTTGCTCTGGCTCTTGAAGCTAAGTATGTGCTCCACACTCTCTTTTCACATGCCTATCATAATTGCGCATATTGATTTAGATGGACTGTCTGCATGAAAGAGCATTAAGTTGCCTCATTGAATGATTGCTTAGGTTGAGAAGGTGGCAGCCAGCACGCACAATCTCTGTATATGATATTTGGTTATGTTTTTCTTTAACCCCATCACCCTTCATCTTCACATTCTATATTCCTGAGTGACCAAACTCTTCGATGGTGAAAGATATCGCTCCTTCTTTACCAGTTGTACATCACTTCTTACAGAATTCCTTATTTTTCACAATAGAAACCTAAATAAACCTTCTGTGATAGAGTACAGACTGAACAGAAACTAATAATCCTTGGATCAGTTAACAGATCACAGTAGAAGATTGAAAGAAAAGGACTTACTGCATGGTTGAAGAAGAGAGACTTTGTCTCATTATGTCACAGACAAAAGGGATTCATCACAATCTGCAAATGGCAAAAATGTTATCTAAGAGCTAACAGTGATACCAAACGCAAAGACAATAGAGATTTGTTATTTGATGTCAAATCTATAATCTGAACAATCACAGCATTTCAAATCCTGAGAGAGACCCAGTCATTCTTTCCCCTCTCTCTCGCAGGACTTTGCTTCTCACATTAAAGGCTGACACGATTCTCTGGGCATTAACTAACACCAGCTGATGGAGCTGTGTAAAGACGCACTGTTTGCTCAGCACACACAATAATGATGTTGCTGTCTGAAGACCGGATGCCCAGCTGCAAATAGCTCACAAGCCTTTTTACTGCCCAAACACACTTGAACCGTAGAACAACACGAGTCTATCAGAGTAAAGCTGTCGCTAAAAACAGCCGCAAAATTTACAGAGATACAGACAAAGGCAACCATCCAAGCCTAAAACACAAACACTGACATTGAATGCTTTTAGCTATTCTATTTTTATATTCAAAATGTTGTTTTGTTTAGTTTTTTTTTTCCCCCTGGAGGAATCTCTCTGTAGGAACACTCTGCCCTAAATCTCCCTCCTTGTTTTTATTTTATTTTTTATCTTAGCCCTAACCTGACATGGAGAGACATGCAGCACCTGTCAGTCCTGACGTCAAAGCGAAACCAGCTCCATGACGAAGTCCACCAGTGGAGAAGGAACGGTGTGGGTTTGGAGTTCAACCACCTGTTTGGGTACGGCGTGTTGGATGCTGGAGGAATGGTGAAAATGGCCAACGAATGGAAAACAGTTCCAGAGCGTTTCCACTGTGTAGCTGGATCCATCCAGGAAGCCCAGTAAGTTACTTCTTTTAAATTAATATTTAGATGACAGGTTATCATAAAATGCTATTTCATTCTGCACATCTACAGCTTGCAACCAACCTTCCAAGATTTTAGAGAGGAAAACCCTGCAGACTGCAGGAGAGACACTCTCATCTAATTGCTGGGTAATCCCCAGTACGACCTAATTCAATAAACATTCATAATTAGAGTATCCACTTAATAACCCTGTAATATTTATATCAGCTGCTCAGTCTGTTTTGTCCTGTAAACAGGGTAATTTAGAAATTCTACATTTGTTTGTCAAGATAAAGCATTTTAGCATCGTTATATATTCAATGTTAATATAATATTCAAAGACATCTGGTACATTTTTTTTATCACACTCAGTCATACTCAGATAACACTGATGCCCCAAAAATATTCAGTGTCCAGAATACATATTATGTCCTAATTTTAGGAATTTTCTTAAATAAAAGTAATGCCGATCACAAACTGATTTGAATCAAAGCACTTTTATGCTGACTTGATTTATTTTTTTCATCTCCAATGTACATGTGCAGGGTGGTCACAATGCATGAATAGAAAACTGATTTTTAGTGTAGACATGCTGATGGCACAGGGAGAAAAATTGCCCACTTCCAATCTCTTCCTGATTTACTTGTGAGTCTCTAAATTATAGGATCTGTATTTAATTTACGACAATCCAGTCCAGATTTCTTAAAATATCATAGGTCATAGATTGAATGATTCAACATTTTCTGTAAGAAACTGTTAGTTAGCCCTTTAATTATTTGCTGTTTGGAAGCAAACTTGAGCATTGTTTTGTTTCATGACTTAGCCAAACTGAAAGCTGAGGAAGGAGTCCATTTAGCTTTATTAGCTGGTCAGTTAGTGTTTAACATACAATGGATGGTGATTCAATTAATTAATTGTTTAAATTGTTTAGGAATAATCACGACAGGCAGATGCATTAGATGGAATGTAACGTCAAAAGCAAGGAATTTTATTTATTTCTTTTGTTTTTTTAACGTATTTTTTAAAGCACTATGAGTAACCAATGGGGGTACAATCTGGGCTTTATGATATTACAAGAAAATATGGAACATAAACAACATAAAGATGGGGAAAAAATCCAATTTTGATCGTTTTTATCAGCATGCATGGATCTGCTGAAAAATCTGAGGAGTTCTTTTATTTTTCAGTTTGTTCCTCTCCACAATGTGTTTATAAAAAATGTGGCAAATTTATGGTCTGCAATAAACTAGTCAACAACATTTCTCCCTGATCAAATTCTGAAGTACTTTATAAATAAAAATATTATTTCAGTTCTACATTTGACATAGCGCTGAAGAGAATGTTGATCTGATCATTTGAGGCTCCTGTTTCTAAGATATTTACCGTCTTATAATAATGGTGGAGAGGACTTAAATTTTTGGTCAAACATTATTTAAGAGACGGAAATATCTATAAAAAAGTTTTTGTACGGCAAAGTTTATTGGGAAGGAATACCAGAAATAAAAGCTCTCGTTTTAAGCCTTTCAATTGTGTCTCAAAAGCTGATTCACTGGCACTGTCATATTTTTTATTTTTTATCAGTTCTTTGTTTCCACAGCAGCACTGCGGGGCTTCTACTGCCTGTATTGTGATGGAGCTATAATTACAACAATCCCACCTCTGTTGATAGCATATTATCAGAGAAGAGCAATAAACACTGGTGTAGCCATGCTCACAAATGCTGCTCAGCAGAGATCTGATAGCTTCCCTGGCTGTTTATGGCTTACTTAGTTGGAGGAAAACTTCTCATTATCAGCTGAGCTGGCACACAGAGCACCGCAGAGCAGTGTGGTTGTTTTTAATCTGGAAAGATTCAGCCCTTCAGCGGCACCTCTGACTTCACTTCGTGGCTTTGCAATTACTCTTGCATATTGTCCAACGGTACATGTGAAAATGCTCATCTAAAATTTATTGACATGTTATTTTACTATTAAAGTAAAAGCATATATTTGAATGACATTTTTATGAAAAATCACAGACAAAAAAAGCGATTTTGGCAAATTGGAGGTTAGTTAAACAGATTTATAGCCACAGTTTTCAACTTAAAGACAGTTACTTGTTGAAACACCAATATAAACATTATAATTTTCACTCTCCACCACAAGAATTGGTTTGAGGGTAATTCAAAAAATATATCAATAAAATGTTTTCTTAGTCTTTACACTGTGAGCTTTTAATAAAATATAAATTAACAGAGATAATCTCATAGATAGATAGATAGATAGATAGATAGATAGATAGATAGATGTAGGTAGGTAGGTTATATTTTAGTCCTGAAAAGTTGTTGCTTGCTGTGAGACTTGTTAGTTTTCATAGATATTTTCTTTTTCTGTCTGCTCAGCTCAGTTTTGTGCTCAGTTAATGATTTTTCTTTGTGGTTTCCAACACTTCTCCTTCACTTTCCCTTTCTTGTCACTTTTTGTCTGTTTCTCACTAACTGGTATGAGGCCCCAGCCTCTAATAATAGTATTAAACCTCTTCACAGCCTTTGGCCACCATCTGCCCTGCTGTGCTCTTACCCTGTCTTTCCTTCACCCAAAGAGATGGGAAAGCAGTGTTTTTTTTTTGTTTTTTTTTTATCAAAATCACAGACACAAGCTGAAAGTAGGATCCTTTTTAGACTGTGATTGTAGTTTCTGTTCTGAACAGATCTATAATTGAGAATATATATATATATATATATATATATATATATATGTATATATATATATATATACACACATACGTGTGTGTAGTCTTAGCTATATGAATTTAGCCCATTATCTGTCTTGTTTCTTTTGGCTCTGTTTACTTTCTGAATCTCTTTCTCAAAAATTGCCTTTAACCATTTATTTCTGTTTCTTGTTTTTAAGTAAATTCCAGTCTGGCAATAAGCTGGTGCTAGCCATTACCACTGAGGCCTGTCAGGGGAAGGACAACTTTGCCCGCTACCTGGAGCATGTCCAGGCCGTAGTCACTGTCAACGCCACCCGCCGTGGAGACCTCAACATCAACATGACCTCACCGATGGGCACAAAGTCCATACTGTTGAGTCGAAGGCCCCGGGATGACGACTCCAAGGTTGGCTTTGACAAGTGGCCCTTCATGACCACCCACACCTGGGGGGAGGACCCCCGTGGCACCTGGGTCCTGGAGGTGGGTTTTCGGGGCGATCAGCCTCAGCGGGGGGTCCTCAAGGAGTGGACTCTCATGCTGCATGGAACACAAAGTGCCCCTTACATAGACCAGATTGTGCGCGATTATCAGTCCAAACTTGCCATGTCCAAAAAGGAGGAGTTGGAGGAGGAGCTAGATGAGGCCGTAGAGAGAAGTCTGAAGAGCTTGATGAGTAAAAACAACTGAAATCAAAATATCATCTGCATGTTGCCAATTGCTTCACTTTTTCCTGTATTTTCAGTCTCACTCTCTGCCCACAGTATCACTACATCACTTTATTTTGTTCAGTGTTTCCTCTCTTTTGTCTCCTGCTCTGCCTCTCTCCTTTCTGCTTTTTTGTTATCAAGAGTTTCCCTCAGACACCTTTGATGAGTGTTTCTCCTAACAATCATGACAAAAGTATATCCCTCAATTAACTGTTGTAGAGAAAGCAGAACTATATCGGCAGAATTTTACATTGCAGTGAATTGTACATATACCAGATAGACGCCAGCGCTTCATGCTATCGCTTCCATGCCCTGCACCTTTCTTCTGCCAAATGTTGTACAGTTTTTTTTTTTTTTTCTGTGACTGTAAATGATTTTCTGTCTCATTCTACTTAAACTTTAATTTCATCGCAAACATAGCAGTGATACTTCTTTCCGTCTGTATTTTTGTGAATTTTTTGTAATCAAGGAAAGGAATGTGTAATTTATTTTGCAGAGTGCGGTCATGAGTTCATATTTCATAACCTTTGACGTATATGCTATAATAAACCTATTCAGCTATTTATTAAAGTATTTGAGTGATTTGGAGCACATCACCCAACATTTTTTCTTCTAAATAATGATTTCTGCTCTATCAATTCAGTGCCCCAAACTGCACAAATAAATAAATAAAATGATGAATGCCAAAAAAAAAAAAAAAACATGGAAAAATGTGGAAAACAATTTTCATTCAAAATTACATATGGTCCCTTTCAAACAGTTCCAGGTTTCTTTGACTCTTTAATATATTGAACCTAAAAGGTACTATGCATTTTATTTGGATTCTACAACAAAGTAGCACACAACTGTTAAGGGAAAATGTCATGTTTTCAAAATGTTCCACAATTCCCCCATAGATATTTTGTCCCCTTCTACTCCAACTCCCAAAAAAATATATAAATACAAGTTCTTAGAAACCATCTAACTAGAAAACAGAGTCTTCAATTGTATGTTTTGTTATTTTAGTACAAATGCAATACTATCTGAACTGTTGAAAATAGAGTATAAAAGCAGCACGTCTGTTAAATAAGAGTTTGAATTAAAGGGACAGTTTATCACAACTTGGCATTTATTGCCTGTGGGTAGGGAGCTCTAATTAAGGCTCCTAAGCTGCAGTACAGAGAATAGCAACAAATAACCACGTTTCTATTTGTGGAATAGTGAGACAGAAGTAGAACGGTAAATGTTTTGATCTACATAGGTCTTTCTGGAGTCATTCTTGCCTTTTTCTATACCTTTTCCATTTTCTACGTTATACATTTTTGAAGGACATTATTTGTAAAATTTCACATATGTTTGTGAGATATTTAAGGATATCAAAATTTAAACTTTGTAATTTTTTATTTATTTTTTTATGAAAAATCTAATTGCCCCTAAACCTAATAATTGTCTATACCACCTTTGGTGGCAATAGCTGTCATTAAATATTGCCACTGCACTCCACTTTTTTAATTCAGCCACACTGGGAGGTTTTCAAGCTTGAACAGCCTACGTCAGATCACATTACAACATCCCAATTAAATTCCAGAATTTAAACGGGTTTGTTCAAAACAAAAAAAAAAATTATTTTCTTTTCTTTTACCATTCAGATGTGGGCTTGCTGGTGTGCTTCTGATCATTTACCTGTTGCTTAACCCAACTATGACTGAGCTTTTAGTCATGAACTGATGTTCTATGTTTTCTGAACTTGTAATGACTCTTTCAGTCAGTCACTGGACTCCCCGTCTTAGAAATGGCTTGGTGGGTTCAGTGATGATGCACACATCATATGGTGGCTTGAGTCATCAAAGTGACAGGTTCGAGTCCTGGTCCGTTGACCCTTCTGCATGTCTTCCCCCTCTGTCATAACCCTCTTTCTTGTCAGATCACTATCAAATAAAGGTCACTGGCTTAAAAACCTTTAAAGAAAAAAATTATTGGTTTTGGTAACTGTTTCAATTTGAAATGAACAAAGCAAAACTAGCTGTTTGAGTCTTTTATTATTCAATATATCAAATCCAATTGGTACACAGCAAAATAGTGCTGAGGGCAGAAAGTGGAATCCAATTAAACATTTAAGCTAAGAGGGGAAAGCCGGAGTTCTAAAAGAGAACGCCAAATGGGTGGCACAACTTCTTACTCTCTTTGAGAGAATTTTTTATTCTTTTCTCTTTTTGGTGGCATAGAGCTTTTAATCTTGTTCCAAGTTTTCAGACAGTAAAGGACTTATTGCATGGGTGCTGGCTGAACACAAGTGAAATGCAATCAGGACTCAGGAGCAGAGACATCAAGCAAATAAATACAAGCAAGAGGAATATCAGGGTTTAGTTGGTGTTCATGCAGGATGCGTGTCCCAAAGAGACTGAAACATAGATGTTAGTCATTTTGCTTTTAGTTATCCTGATACTAATAGCAACACTGTGTTCTCATTTAAGGGCCTGGACCACATTGCAGCCAACAGTTGATGCGTTTTCAGTGTTTCTTCTTGCTCGACTTTTCAATCATGGTCTCCACCACCATGGAGGTTTCCTCGTAACCTTTGACTTTGCGATCATTGGAGAACTTTTCCACAGATTCCACCACCTCCACCTTTTCATAGCTCATGGTGTCTGGGCTGAAACTACTCGAGCTGGTGGTGCTGGTGCTGGTGCTGGAACCGGTACTAGAACTGCTGACACCACGGGCTGCAGGTTTTTTCTTGGGCCTGTCGTTCCCAGGCATAGGATCTTGGGAGCTGGAGTCCGACGGTGGAGACAAGGGATTTGGATCTTTTGAGAAAGGCTCTCCATTATTAGATTTACCTCTTCCTCCGCTGTCTTTGGCCTTTCCACCAATGTTATCTTCTCCTGCATTGGGAGGCGGTGTGGGACTGAGAGGCCTGGGTTCCACCATGGGTTGAAGGGGTGGAGGAGAGGGCGTGCCACGTCCATGAGGCTCATAAGGATACATCATCCCATCTCTTATTGTGACAAAGACGCGACCAGCTGATGGAGTGGAAGTGTAGAAGCAGGGATCCAAGTAGCTGCCATCACCAGTAACAAGGACATAGCGACCTTTAGTATAGAAATCAGCGATTGGCTCAGGCCTCTGGTACTTTCTCATTCTGTCTCTGACAATGTTGCAAAGAGTGTCGAAGGCTTTGCTAATCTGCGCTCCATCTGGGACATCCTGTCGAGAAACTCCAGTGACCACAGCACCTTGATCTTCTTGTTTTACCCTTTTAGCCTGCACCTCCCCAGATGAGACCACATTAGATTCTTCATTGTCACCCTCTCCTGTATTTCTCTCCTCCTGGCCGCTGTCTATGACATCTTTTGGGGTCATTTCTTTCTTCTTCAAGACCTTTTTAGCCAGTGTCTTCTGTCTGGGCTTTATACTTGTGATATCTTGGATAGCTTCAGTGATATCTGGGAATAAATAAAGACAAGTCAAGTGACTAAACCTCATGAACTGATAAATATTTAAAATGACTTAAGTGGCAGCTACTGATTTTTCCTCAATTCCGGTAAGGGCATTACGTTGTTAGCTTTGTAAATTTCAATAGTATTTACTGCTCTCTAACATGATGGTAACTGATGATACCCTTCAGGGTGACTTTAAAAACAAACCAGCTGTGATTTGCTCATCATGTCCTTACCTCTCCCCCTGCTTGATGCACTGGGTGTGTGAGTGTAGCGGTAATTAGTGGTAAACAGGGTAATGGGAGTGCCAATTATAGCAGAATTCAACCTGCAGGTTAAGAAAAGAGAGGGAGATAATAAAAAATGTCGCCCAGGCAACAGCGATGTGCTCAAAAGCTTTTACAACCTGGAAAACACACAGTTGAAATTTCTTTCTGTAAGTGAGAAAAGGAAGAAACTGCAATGTGGAAGAGGTAAAGATCTGTTATGTCACAGAGCCACCTACTGGTGGATGCAATGTAATCCAATAACTTAAGTTATCTTCTACAAAAAAAAAATGCTTTACTAAAAATTTACTGTATTTTCCTCTTCACTTAGGTGATTTACAGTAAGAGATTTACTGTACCAGTAAATCACCAAAATGATCTGGGGATATCAGCTGCCAGAATGTTGTTTTTAAACTATGAAAATAAGAGCAATGCTTCTTTTTGGACAAAAAAAATGTCAAAAGGCACAACAAGTACTTCATTATGCCAGAAAGTTTGACATTTTTTAATAGAAATAACATTGTTAATATACCTGAACAGAAAATATATTGGCAAAATTTGAAAAATAAATGAATAAAAGCAACACTTCCCCCTAAACATAATGGTGTTACAAAGCACTTAACTCTGTTAAATCACTCTGGATGAATTTTAGCTCATTCTTGCTTGCATGATTATTTTAATTTGATTTCCACATGGAAGATTTTCACATTTTAGAATAAACTGTCAATCATATTTAAGTGCAGACTTTTAAATTGACTACTCCAAAACCCTCATTACAAATGTTTAACTATTTCAAAGTGCAATGGTCTGGACACCAATCCAAAGCATCTCTGTATAGCCAGATTAATTTGAGCTTCGGGATATGAACAAAACAGAATTTTGGTTCAAGAGGAGAATATGCATTTCTGTCAGCTATTGCAATTTATTCAGTTACCGAAGCAGCAAAACGACCCCACACCATTTCACTTCCACCACTATATTTGTCTGTTGGTGTGATTAAAACTAATATAATGAACTGTTACAAAAAAAAAAGAATACTAAATCAAAAATTGAAAGCAGAATAAACTCTTTCTTACACCACTGCAGTTTCTTTGGGTGTTAGGGAAGGTTATAACATATGTTTGATAAACTGTATTTGTGTGGTCCAGAAATCATAAGAAAGAAGTCTACCTGTTATCTTCATTCTCGATTATCCTCTTGTACCGCTCCAGCTCGTTCTCAAGGGATGTCTGATACATGGCCAGGTGGCGACAATCACTGATATATTTTTCCAATGATTTCTCAGCTTCCTCAATCTCCTTCCGTAAAGATTCAATTTTCTCATTGTACAGCTGGATCTCATTGTCATAATTCTCTTGTGTGCTTTTGATGGTTTGGTCCAACATTGCACTCTGAGAGAATACAATATCAACATTGTTAAAGAAAATGCAATGTACAATCTTGATAATAATTATTAAGAACTGAAATTTTTACCCATATCATTATAATTATTATTTTACACATGTAGGTGGTAAAATAATGATTAAAATTATAATTCAGACTATTAAATTAAACATAACATCGGAGGAAGTAAAAATAGGTGATACCTGTATTTATACAAGGATTATTTCCACAAATATATGGTACATCGCAAACAAAAAAATAAAAATGGAATATGGAACATGTGACAAAAGTCACTCTGGTGAAATAAAGTGATTCTTGCTCACATCTACAAGCTAAAAGGTTTAACAGTAGAAAATATTACCTGTGGCATCTTACACTTTAGCACCATATCTGCCATAAACACATTATGTTTAGAATTCAACACCCCATAAAAACTGCTTATCCCCTTCATCCTTTAGCTGATTTAATTAGAATAAAATACATTTAGAAACATTCAACCCTTAAGCAAAGGTTGAGCTAAACATTGATCTAATATTTTGATCTGGTGTTTTGATATTCCAAATGTTTTATATCTTTGGAGGAATATAGTTGAAAATAAAAACAGCTGCCTGATTTACATTATTATAAAATTATATTGATGTTAATTGGATTCATTCAACCTTTTGAATAGAAAAGATATTCTTTAATGGTATGCATGGCATAAACTGTGGAGCTGGAATTTTGACTAAACAAAGCAATTGTTTATAAAATGGCATGATAAATTTAGGTTCATTCCAGTGTTTTAAAAACATGACTCACACATTCTATTATTAAAGGGAATAAAAGCAATTACTATAATAATTTATTAATTAAAAAGGGAAAAAGAGAAGCCAGATATACAAAAGGGATACTGTGATTTATTTATTTATTTATTTTTCTGTCTTGCTGCTTATGGATTTTTTTATTATTATTTTGTTGGGAAAAATCCCTCTTTGGGTACCTGTGATTGACGTAAAATGTCACGTTGCCATGGCAACTTACCTCACTCTGTAAGCGTTGCTTCTGAATCTGCAGCTGACAGAGGGCGCTCTTGTACTCTTCCAGCTGAGTCTGCAGCCCTGGTATTTTCTTTTGGGCCAGCAACTTCTCCTGCTCCTTCACACATGTAGCACAGTTCAATAGCAACTCAACAACATTGGTTGCATATTCTTGCAGTGTGGTGCTAACTCCTCCCTGACATCAACTGATTACTTATTTCAGTTGACATTTGGAATGTATATATAATTATACAAAGATTATTTCCACAAATATATGGTACATCTCAACTAAAAAATAAAAACAAATGACTGAAAAAGAATAAATGAGCTGTGAAATGCCAAAACAAGTGTGTGGTACACTCTAATCCACATAATTGTCGTCTCCTGTAAAATCCTGGTACATTTCAAAATTATAGCCAAGCCTCTGTGACATTTGAATTTATAGAAAAACAAATAAGCTTTAATATGGAACTTGTAGATGAGATTTTGGATTAAAAAAATAATAAAAAAAAGAGGATCTACCATGATGGTTTGAGAGCCATCAGGGTTCAAAATGTATTTGAAATAAATTTTGAAGAGTGGCCAGAAAGACTTGATTTTAACAAGTGCAAGTACATTTCCTTCTCAAACAGCAGTTTTTATATTTTTTATTTATTTATTGGATTGTTAAGAACAAAGAAATCCATTTGCATGCAATTCTATAGAAAATTATTCTGCTTCTAACTTAATTTGTGACCTTCAACACCTTTTTCTCAGTGTGGTCTAAATAAATACTTTAACTTCTATATTACTAATTAATATTGATATTTTCTTCTTTTTTTTAATGCATCCTTGATCAGGAGGGCAGCACTTGAGCAGAAGTCATGAAATATGCTGGTGTTTTCAATGAGTCTTTAACTTAAAAAACTGTGACTCTCACCCCGTTGTCCATGGAGACAGAACCAATTAAACATTAGGAAGCAGCACTGCTTCTAAGACCCATTAAAAAAATAAATCTCTAATCTACTACATTCAAACAGCAGCCACAGTGGCACAGTTACTCAAAAATTAGAATGCACTGTCATTCTCCTCCGTATTTACCCAATTATGTGTCCTGACACTTTTAAAATTGCTTATCTTTACAGGAGTCTTGATGAAAGGTTCAGTTCATGTCCATCCCAACAAAACATGCACAAGGACACACTAATCAGACAAATGGACAGACAAGGAGCCAGTTGGACAGAGGAGCCAGGGACCTCATCAGCTGCTTACACGTAGCAGGGCTGACACACATGCTAACACCAGCCTCTTCCCCCGGGGTGTGTTGAACAAACACACGCATGCACGCACGCGATGACAACATTGGTGACCTTACCTCGGAGATGCCAGCTGACACATTGGGAGCAAAGGGAAGTGTCTGGTTTATTTGCTGCAAAATATTTACGTAGGTTTCGATCTCTGCAAGGTCCTGTTATAAAATAAGTCAAAGAAAGAAAAAAGCACATATAAGGCATACAGTTCAGTCAGAAAGAGAAAATGCATCTGATCATCTTCTAAAAGTTAACTGCAAATCTACTTCAGCCTTACTGGGATTGGAGGAGTTAAATTTTTATTTGTTTAAGACTTTCATTTAGCCCAGCTGTATGACCAAATATTTCTGCAGACAAAAGGGATTTTCTACCTATAAGCATCCATACTGTCGTGATCTAAGAGCATGATAAAGAGTGGCTTATATTTCTTCACTCCAGAGGAATACGCCAAAGCTGAGCAGCATAAGCCTTATATTCACAAGAAATGACTCTCCTTATTCTATTCTACATAATGCAAAAAGAACAGTGCCCTTTGATATGCTGCGTAAACCCTGTAGAGTTGTGGAATAATTCATTATCAAGCTGCCTCAATTGAAGCAAATAACAGAATGAAACTGTGAAAGCAGAAAAGTCTTTTGAATTCACACATGATGCATGTAACATTTTAGTCTTTATGTGCCTCAGCATTTTGTTTTGGCTTTGCTTTGGAGCTTCCAGCTTTTACTGCAAAAAAATGCAATTTTCCTTTTCTTTTCTTTTTTTTATCAGTGTACAGGTTTCCCTGAGTGCCTGTGATGGCCATTGCCTTTTCTCTTCTTTTCTTTTTTTTTCTCTGTTGTCTTTTCCCACCTACATCATAAAAAAAAAAAAAAAAAGGTTGCTAAAGCCCCAGGAAATTTATCACACATGCCCTGGCATCTGTTTGGGTGTTTAATATGAGACTCATTTACAGTAGTTAGTAATTTGAGATCAAATGTGTTTCTGACAGAGACACAATATTAAATCTACAGTTATTTAAATGAATACTATTTGACTAAATATAAATTTTTGGACAGACTACGAGTTAACCTATGCATTTCTGCTGAGATAATAGGTTTGAACAACACACAAATTAAGATAATGATAATGATTGTGATGCATTTGGCTTATTTGACTTTCAATAATGCCTTTCACTTCAAGTCATTTATGCAATGTGGATAACTATAAAAGCCCCTATTCACCTTATACTTGATGGTGTTCCTTCAGTATCAATTCTGGGTGATATTTCCTTTATTATAGAAGATGTAAGTGAAGCTACTTTGGATAGATAATCATATGTTGTGAGCTGTAACTTTTAAGAAACTTGTTTGCGATACAGTTAAATTTCCTATTACTGGTGGTTTAGTTTCCACTTATTGCCAAGAAGAATCTAAATTTGAACTGATCACCAAAAATCCTGTATGTTTGTAACAACGAGTCCAAATGGTTAGGCTATCACCGCCTAAAAATAAAGAAATGTTGGCTTCTGAAAAGGACTAAAAATAATGAAATAAGGTTAAAGAAATAACCAGTAATCTACTTTAGCCTCTTCTAATAGGTAATAAGCTAATAGTGCATGATAATGTATTGTTTCCAACCCTCTAAAGAAAAATTACCCCTTATAAATGATCAAATACACATCTGAGGTCTTGATGTGAGCTTTTGCTGCTGTGCGACTCTGTCCAACAGGCTAGATGTAACATCAGCATTTGAAATGCAAGTTCAGAACACCTGGAACATACTAGCAATTATTTTTATTCCGAACAGTCCCATGGAGTATGAACTTTACACACGGTCGCAATATATTTGCGTTATATTGTACAAACTTACTGGACATAATGAAATATGCATGTCTGTTAGTGTATTGTAAATTTACAGCTTTCTAGTGTCAGAGCAGATTGCAATACATTTAACATCTTGATTTATTTATTGTTTTCTACCCCATTTTTTATGATTGTCTGATGCTGGGGTGATAAAACGTCCTTGTTCTATATACATGTGCAAAGAGGCTTGGTCTGCGCCACACTGGTCCAAAAATGATTAGCTAAATTAATATGAAAATAGGTCAGACTACATGTCTGAGCATTCGACATGTGAGCCGCATGTGGACAGAACAGCATGAGACAAAGTTGTGCTACTTCATGAACATTGTGCCTCATTTGAATAGCATTTGCCAGAATTCCAAAGCAGTGGTAAGCAGTCAGTTAGTCTGACCTTCTTATTTCTATCTCTGGTGGAATTGATGTCATCCTGCAGGAACTGAGACTGGATCTGATACTCCAGATTCTTTAGCAGAGCACTGTCAGCTTCCTGTAGGGAGAAAAGAGAACAAAATGAAATAGAGACGAAAAAAATATATAAGAAAAAGAGAACATTAATCTATTTAACATTTACACAGTGCAAAAAAATAAAACTTTCCTATTAACAGTCTTATAGTTATTTTTTTTCACATTGCAGTTGCAAAAATTATTGTTTTCATATTTTCTGTAAACAAGCATAGGTTCTTCCATGCAGTACCTTGTTTAAATGCTCCAGAGTGCCCCGCAGCCGCTCTTGGTAATCACATTCACTTTTGTATCTAGAAAAAACAAAAAAAAACAAAACAAGAAACATGTAATATTTAGCAAAAGTCAGCTTATTTTATCAAGTGTCCAAAAAGTGTCACAAAAAAAAAAAAGTTTCTATTCAAAGATCAATTTGGTGACAAGGTAAGCATTTTTTTTTATTTTTTTTTTATTTGCACAGAAAGAACCTCACACTTAAAAAGTGGTGTCTGTGTTAATATAAATACACTTACTCTGCAAAGATGCAGTAATTCACAAGTTACCAGTTAACTTAGTCAGTGTTGTTCCTATCAATAAACAGCTGAGCCCAAAATTATCCATTCCTCTCACAGATTTAGGTTTAGGACTATTTCCACTCAGCAAGAAAGATAGAACTCATGCTTCTTTTATGAGAGCCTGCTTTAATCGATTGTGTATTTATTCTATCTTGTGAAATTGTATAGCCCTGAATTATAATTGGATAGTATGCCCCCTAGTCTTGAGCTGCAGAGGATCGAGCTTGTCTGACTTCTCCCAGTGCTAACTAGAAATAGCCAATCAGGGCCCAGAGTCTTAGTGCTGTCAGTCACAATCTCACCTTGCGATACCAACTTAGCATAGCCAGTGATGACCGTGGCTGAACGGTTTTTCTGTAACAGTATGTTGTTTCTCTGCCTTTAGCACATTTCACAGTGGGTAAATAAGACTGAGTGACAGCAGTAAGACCTTCCTCCTGGCTGTGATTGGTTGTTTTTGATCAGGAGCATTGCATTTTTTCAGATGGCAGTAATAGCTCAGGGAGGAGGTGAAGGAAATGGATCTTTTCACAGATTATCTATCTCATAACAAACTGTGAAGACATGGTGACAGTTTTAACAAATATATAAAAATAAAACATATTCTTTATAAAAGTTGCATACTGTACTTTTAACTGAGCCACTGCAAAATATTAACATCAATTCCTGATAGAAAAAAGGTGGTAAATTAAAATATTAATTTAAACCTAAATCTGCCAGGTAACATTAGTAATTTTGAGCTTTACTGTAATACTAAGTTGCTTGCAAACAACAGTACATTTTTTGTCCAGCAGTATTAAAGACTTAATATTTGGCTTACATGTTTTTTAGTTTATTGGTCAGATCTTTAGTTATTTCTTTTGACAATCATATGGACAGAAGCATAACCTGTTGAAAGAGCAGTCCATAAAAACACAGAATGTTTTGTAGCAGTCAATAACAGTTTGTAAAAAATAATGTGCTTTCATGACTGATCACATACAAAAAATATTGAACTTTTATCAAGACTGACTACAACAGTAAATATTTGAACAATTTTGCATGATTTGAAACATAAGCAGTCAGCTAGAATAATGGCATGATCACTATCAGAATTTTGTGATGGTGAAGAGTTTTTTAACTCTATGTTTTTTATATTTTCTGACAAGCCAAAAGAAAAACAAAACAAGAACTACCCAGCAGCTTCTGCTGTTGATCACTCTCTATAAATTCTGATTTGATTTACTTGATTATGTTCAATCTTTGACCTTTGACCAATAGATAAACAAATGTATGTCATCCTCCTTACTTGTTGGTATAGTCATCCAGCATGCGGCAAGCTTCCCTCAACTCCCGCTCCAGCTTGCCGTGCTCAGAGCTCAGCTCTCTGATTCGCTGCCTGTTGACTCCAATCTGCTCTGTGAAGGCCTCCTCGAGGCCACTGGCCTCCTCCATCCGCTGCAGCGTCTCCAGCTGTTTGCGGAAAACGGCATTGCGCTGCTCTAGCACTCGAGCCCGGTTGATGTACCGGGCAAAGCGGCTGTTGAGCTCCTGAAGGCTCTCCCAGCCCTGGATGGCTGAGACGCCGGCAGAGGTTTCAGAGTCCTCGGTTTCTTCATCAAAGACATCGGAGCGCTCATACTTCTCCTTGCGCACCTCGCGCGTGAAGCTGGTCTTGAACATTTTGGCCTGGTTCCTCTGGGCTGATGGTAACCCTGGAGTGCTTCAGTACCTTTAATATGAGAAAACTTGGGTGCTCACCCTTAGCAGTCTCATGCTAGACTGAACAGTGTAAAGCAATGACTATAGTCGAAATAGCTGTCCCCGCCCCGGGCCCCCTCGCCCTGCCTATCATATCAGCCTGGGGCCTTCCAGAATTTATTGTTGCTTTTGTGGCACAGATGTGAAAAGCGTCGCTCTTGATGACAAAGCAGAAACATAAAAGCAAACAATTGGCCTTCCAGTAAAAGAACTAGGTCGTCCCTTGCTATTATTTTGGTTCTTAGTCAGCTGCTTTCTGTATCCCTGTTTGGACCTCTGGATGTTGGCCCACTGCAGCACAGAGGGGGAATTTAATGCAGGACAATGCATCAGAGTGACAAAAACATTTCCAGGCAAAAACGGTCTATTAAGGTGAAGTCTAGTTGGACTGTGGTTGATTTTGGGTGTTTTCACACATGATAGTCTAGTCGACTCAATTTTATTGATGACCAAAGTTGCAACATTTGTTACATTTTCAGGTGGTATGGTCTGCTTTCCCACTGCGCTGTCTAATGAACCAAACCCTATGAAAAACTGTTTACACCCTCTCTTGTGGTGGTGCAACACCAAAGACTACTAAAGCAAGCAACACAAAAATCTCTCTAAGCATAGAAAAGCGGGCTATATTCCCAGACTTTGATCACAAACTCCATGTTAGTCTGCCCAGGAACACAGGATAACCAAATTTGGAACTTCCTGGAGTTGGTTACTTGGTCTGTCACTTCTGGCAGGGGTAAAAAAAAAATCTTGGTGGTTTCCAATCTAAGGTATTATAAACAATTATTATGTGCACTGTATAAAAAGACATGGCCCATAATGAGTTCAGATTATTTGAATCCCAAAATACAACCAAAATACAGAATAAAACAATCTTTATTAAAAAGGAATACTGCAGCTCTGGTCAGACATAGGGACTGTCTGTAAATCTTTCTGGAGTTATTCCAGATATGAAGAAGAAAACACAGGAGCAATAAATAAACTGTCAAGGTCTACTACCTGGGGTCCACTGTTTGAAAATGTAAGGGACCAGACGTAAACAAGGGCAAGGTTGTTCAAAACTTTAAAAATAAAATAATAATAATAATAATAATAATAAATTAATAATTCCAAAAAATAGGTAGCAAAACATCAAACTTCAATGCAAATTAAGTCAAATGATAAATGACAGATTTGGGCCCATCTTAACAAAGGTCAACTGAACACAAACAAAACTGACCTACAGACAAAGAACAAAAAGCTGCTTAAATAGAGGTGGAGATACCTAAACTTGCCACATGAGGGAGCCACAACGTAACACAGGAACCAAAAATTACAAAATTAGTTAAAGCAGCATATGAAGCAAAAATAAAGTAAAACTAACTTTAACTTAGCACAAATAATAAGTGAATATTAAAGTGACAAAATGAAATAACTGAGGTCAACTTTAACAAATAAAGTCCCCCCTTTGGTCTTTTGTAAAAAAAAAAAAAAAAAAAAAAAAATGGTACCACCACAACTTGTACTATCTGGTGGTAGAAGCAACCACCATGGTTTTAACATCTGACAGGCAGAGAGGACTCAGTTAACAAAGCGAGTAACCAAAAACCATAAAATCTGTCATAATAACCATGCACGTTATTATGACAATATAGATAAGAGCAGGGATAAATGATGCATTAACATTTTTACCTGCTCTCTCACATAAAATTATTTCCAACACGGTTTAGTCTTTAACTCCATATTTCCTTCTCCTTTGTCTCCTTTAATTTCCACGATTACTGGTTACTGCGACCTTTACCAGAAATGAGAGACAGGATGATGGAAGAACAACAGCCAAAACAGCTCATTTCATAGCTTCGTCTCCAGGATATAAAACAAGGTGAGCAAAGCGTCTCTCTCTCAACAAATTACTCCAGCTTTGTGGAACACAGCTGAATGAAAAAAGCTTCACAGAGTCTGTAGAAAAAGAATGACAGGTGCTTATGTTGTGTGGGAAGCTGTTTGCCAGGACATTTGGTTCCCTTTTTATTAATTGTTCTGTTTCTCACATATATAAAAATTTTCATTTTTTTTTATATATATATATATATATATATATATATATATATATATATATATAGATACAAAAAGTGTTCCTATTCATTACTTATATAATTTACAACAATAAATAACCAAAGCTAAGTTATCTTGACTTTGTATACAATTATCTATTTTTTTTCCTACTTGGTAGCAGCTAACAGCGCAATCTCCAAAGTGTGGATGCACTCCTTCACGGCAAGGTAAAAAAGGTTACACCATCTATTGCTCACAAACCCAGCAAATGGCCTCTTCTGCCTGGGTCAGAGGCAATCGTCAACAGTTCTTTTCACCACTGCGTGGGTTCCACTTTAGCTGTTATGCCTCTGACCTGAAGTGTGTTTAGCCCCCAGGGTATTCTTTAGAGATGTGCTGAATGAGTCCTCGTACTTGGGACTGAACGCCCGAGGAGTCCAGTCTTCCCTCTCTGGTGCTGATTGTGTCGTCTGCCAAGACCTTAAAACCATCTGCTCTAAGTTGCTTTGGCATTAGTTTCTTTCTTTCTTTTTTTTTTTTTTGAAGCCCCAACTGTCCCCCATGTTTGTCAGCCTGTATGCTACAAATCTCAAAATCCTGAATTGAAACTCATGTTCCTTTCCTCCTTTAACTTTAGTCAGTGTTCAAATTAAACATGTATATCTGGATCCTAGTGGAACTGACTTGATATTTTTCTTCAAAGGTAAAGGATTTCTCCTGGGATTAGCAAGCAAAGTTCATATGCAATTGTAATTAATTATACATGCAGAATTTTAAATCATGGTTGAAAAAAATGCACATTTGTTATTGCAGTAAATGTCTTTCAAGGTGAACATGTCTTTCATGTTCACCTTATTATAAGAACAGACTAACAAATGAGTCTCCGAGGACTCATTTAGTTTGTTTCTGGTATTAAAGGAAGAGTTTGTGTTTTATGAATGACCACCAATTGTATTCCTTTGATAATTAGTCATCTCTACTTCAATTAACATTTGAATACATAAAGTATTCTTTCACTCTAATATAATAGTCAATCTCCTAGAACCAGAATTTTGAAATGCCATACCTTGTAAATTTCTCCTAGCTCTTTTGGGTTAGGATGGTGCAATTAATATAAATACAATATACTGTCTTTGAAATTTGAAAATCAGTTCAGATCAAAATCAACTCTCTTACACTGTGTTAAACATTATTTATTGTTACTGTTGCACATATAATGAAGCATGGACATGTAAAATCCAAACAAGCAAAAGGACATGGAACATTTCCAAAAATGCAGTTCAGATATGTTTTATTTTGGTTTTGATGCCAACAGCTGTGTGTGTAGCATCAACTTATGTGTCAAGCGGTTACTCAGTTCTAGGAAGTGAAGTACGACAGGATGACCAGACAAATTAGCTTAATCATATTTTTGGTTTTGTAAATGCATATTAAAATATTGTAAGATAATTATCAAATGTTTATGTAATAACTTAGGTGTATGGACAAACAGTCCAGATTTTATACCCAACCTAGATACTTTTTCATTACAGATTTGAGGATTAACCCAGAAACCATCCTAATCTGGAACCACTGCAGCGCCTCCTATTGGTCGCGAATATCTACTACACCATTTTCTGTGGCGCGGCATCCTGCTGTGTGGATGCACATAATTCTTAATTGTTTACAAAATAAACGACTACGTTCACCGCGCCAAACTTAGTTTCAGCTCGGTGGACTTCGACATTTTTAAAAGGGCAATGTCATGTAAAATCAACTTTTTTGAGCTTAACATCGTGTTATGATGTTATTCTTATATCAAAAACTTACTTGGAGTGTTGCCTTGATTCTTTAATTCGTGTTTGAGGAATCCTTTAATCTCCCGTGGCAACCCTTCAGCTGCGCAACGCCTGAGGGAACTAAAGTTGCGCCTCCTCCGCTTCCGGAAGTGCAGCTCCTCCTCTGAGCTCAAAGCTTCTGAGCTTCCGTCTCACAGATCACCCCTCCGGAGAGGATCCCCTGTTACACCTCCAGTAGCAATTAGCAAACACCTGGTGTGCTGGTCTTGTGCATATTCTCCATGGATAAAGTGAACACCTGAATGACGTACGGCTGAGTGTCACTCTCCTTCTCAATTATAGCTGCAGTTATAAATCTGTGGGTTCGGTGAGTCCAAAGGCCTTTCCATAGCTGGGAATTAAAGTGTTTTGTTTATCCTGCTATCAGGAATTAAAGTACCGCTAAGGACTACTCTAATTCCATGTGTGCTGAGCTCTGAGGTAGGCTGAAAAAAATTGCTCATTTTTTAACACAGGAAGTTGTCTGATGGCTTACCTCTGTGTCTGGTATTTCAGAGCTGTCTGTAAAACCCATTTTGGGGAGGACAGAAAAAGGCATCCTGCTGTTATTGACATGATTGTTGGAGGTAATGCACAAAACAGCAATGTTCTGTCTTCATCACAATGAGAAATTGATCCTACCAAGTCATCATTGCTGCTCTCTGTTGGTTTCTTCTGTTCAGGATGGCTGACCATGGAGAGATGGTCCTAAAAGTTTTTCTCTGTTGTGTTAAGATAAAACAAGTGGACAAAAATGGATCCATTTCAAAGTCTTGTACATTTAAGAAACACATAACCTGTTTGCAAATGGAGTAAGTGTGAGCATCCACCAGAAGTGCAGATAATAACTTTCATTGATTTATATGCACGACAGCCACATTCAGGGAATTATATTAGATTTATTTTCTTGGTATTTCAAATTTATAGCATAAACAGAATCTCAGAATCCTGCCTTGAGATTTAATCTAATATGCAATTATATATACAGTATATATATATATATATATATATATATATAGAGAGAGAGAGAGAGAGAGAGAGAGAGAGAGAGAGAGAGAGACTTGAGGAATTTTTTTCTTATGCCTCTTTGAAACTATAGAGTTTATTTTAACTCTATAGTTAAAATAAACTATTTTAATAGTTTATTTTAACTATTAAAATAGTTAAATATGGACAGAGTGGGTTTTTTTCAGGTAAACGGTTTGAACGTGTCATCAGACCTTACAGCACTTTTTTTTACTTTTGTGTTTGGGCGGATAGTTTCCCCAAATGGGGAATATATATATATATCATCTGCAGTGTAAATAAATAAATAGCGTATTTATGACAAAATTGTTTTATGCCACGGTGCTGTAAATAGTCAGCTGTCTCCTCCGTGTGAAGACGTCCCTTCTCGACACATCTTGAAAGACGATTTGCCGTCTCGGCAGCTTCCATTTTCATCTTATTTATCACTTTAGGCGGTGGAAAGACAAGCGCAAGTTTTCTCTTTGAAAAAACCCCCCAAAAAACAACCGCGCAGCAGAAGAGTGGAGAGCTCTGACAGCAGATGCGGTCTTTGCGCGGTCAGGCTGATGGAGAGACGGTGTCTCCACTCGTTCAATCGCTCATTTGCGGAAGATTTAAAAACTATTTTTTAACTTACAGATGCATATTTTATCGGACTGACAAGGCTCAGAAATGGTTGGAATCCAATTTCAGCGTGTGCAGGTAATTTCTAATGAGTTGAAAATCCGTTTTATATATTCTTGTGTTCTTACATGTGTATCAGATTCTATTTAAAGCAGCTATCAGACTTTGTTGCTCATAGGGAATATCTTTATTTCTTAGATTTTATGCGTAAATTGAAGACTGTCTTTATCATCATGCTTGTCACTGAAGTGTCATTTCTCCTGCACTGACTTCACTCTCTGTATGAGACTGAGCCACTGGCATGCTATAAAAATGAATTAGGCAAAAGCATCTCCAAGACGTAATCACTCCACCCTCAATTAGGCTTCATTAGTTATAAGTGAAACATTCCACATGCCACCATAATGACTTGTTTGCTCCAATAACTGGCTATTTATGACTGAAATTGCAACTCTGTTCCAGGTGGAAATGTGCCTCTGCTTCCAAAGAAGATTGGTTGATTGAGATTTTCAAGATTTTCATTTTGACACATGCACATAATTTGAAGGAGGGTAAAGACTGGATGCACATACCACCAAGTGTCAGGCCAAATCTGTTTAATTTCCCCCAGAATAAGAGTGTGTGTTGTAAGACATGGGAGACTCAAACATCACCCACTTGCTAGCATCTTCTGCAGATATCCAGGATGGCAACGTGGAGGGCAGCTTGGATCAGTATATGGATTCCTATGACTTGGACTACGGCATCCATCCTGATGAGATTCCAGACACAACAAAGGGCCAGACCTTCTTTGTGGTCACCATTATCCTTGGTATTGTCCTGGTGTGCATCGTGCTTGTGTGTGGTCTTGGGAACTTCATATTCATTGCCACCCTGACACGCTACAAAAAACTCCGTAATCCCACCAACCTGCTCATTGCTAATCTGGCTATCTCAGACTTTATTGTGGCAGTTGTTTGCTGTCCCTTTCTGGTGGACTACTATGTGGTAAAACAGCTTTCGTGGGACCATGGACTGATGTTGTGTGCCTCTGTAAACTACCTCCGTACTGTGTCGCTTTATGTGTCCACAAACGCTCTGCTGGCTATTGCATTTGACAGGTATGATGATGCTTTAAATTTTCTGTTTATGTGTTGTGTTTGTTTACAATGCCAATGTTTAAATGCATTACCCAACAGTATACATGCTATGATTGCTTTTCAAGACCATTCACAAGCTAAGAGTTTGTATAGTAACAGACATGGTGTTGTCGTTGCCATGTAATTTATTTTTACATAAAAAACCCCCAAAACATTAAAGTTTTTATCTTACTTATCCTAATTAAGACATAGAAAAGATATCTGATAGGCTCTAAAATAATGAATATATTATTATTTTAGAGGGGACACAAGTTTCTGTCCCCTTGTGTCAGAAGCTGGGCTGCCAACATTTGAATACAGCTTTAAATAAGTAAGGGTTCAATGGGTGAGGAAGAAAACAGAACATAATCCAAAATGCATCAGTTTAAATGCAGATAAGTTTACCAAGGATATTGCTCATTCTGGCTGTTAAAAGGAGCAATTTCCATGTTATACATACAGAGCATTGCAAATGTGTCTATACTCCTTGAATGTTTCACATTTTATCAATGTGAATCGGGACTTTATGTGACAGACGTGTGTTGGCACGTGCAACAACAATTATGCCAGAATTTAAAAACTTTAAAATATCAAAATTGATCTGTGCATTTCTACTCTGTCTACATTATTCAAAACTCTGTAGACAATTTTTGCTGCATTTGCAGCAGGATACCATGGAAATCTTGTGACTTCTTTTTTTTACGTTGCTCTTTGTGAAATAGCTGCTTGAAGAGGATCTGCAGAAATATATCTTCCAGCTCCAGACATACATTTGGATTGGAGTTAGGTCTGGACAATAACTGGGACATTCTATTTCCCTTCTTTCTCTCGCATATTTTCTACATTTTATCAAAACATGTTCAACACCATGTATTTCTCCACAATAAGAACAAGCCAATTATGAATGTTTCCCTATAATATTTAGACTACTATTTAAGATTGCCTGCCCAATCCTCAAACTACTTCTCCATACTTCCTCTTGCTTATTCATTATATTGTTCCTTCTTACAATAATTTTTTTTGTAATCACAAGCCACTACGTCTTGATTGAGAACAGATGTGACAGTAATTAAGCCTGGGTGTGGCTAGAGAAAATAAACTCAGGTGTGCAAAGCCAGTTAAGTTTTAAAACGGGATGGGTAACTTTTTCTCACAAGCTCATATAATTTCACCCTTAAATCATATAAGTTATTATTTTTGTGCATTTACTTAGATTATTGTTGTCAGACATTTAAGTTTGTTTAAAAATTAAATAATTTAAGTGACAAAGAGCAAACGAATAAATCTGTAAGGGTCAAATACTTTTCATGGTGCTGGATAGCTTTGCCACCAAAAATCAAGACCATTGATTTCACAGATGCATTTCCTGTCTTATGAATGATACAACTCTGTCTCTCTATTCTTATAGGTACATGGCCATAGTACGTCCTTTGAGACCTCGCTTGAAGTTTCAGACAGCCTATTTCCTACTAATTGGAGTCTGGATAGTTCCCATTTTGATATCAATTCCTTCTGCCTATTTTGCGGCCGTGACTACATACCCTCATGGTGATACCTCCTCAACCACTCACAAAGTCTTCTGTGCCCAGATATGGCCTGTGGACTATCAGACCTACTATCGGTCCTACTTTCTGTTTGTTTTTGCTGTGGAGTTTGTTGGCCCCGTTGTTGCCATGTCAATGTGTTATGTTTGCATTTCCCGTGAACTGTTCAAAAATGTCCCAGGGTTTCAGACTGAACAGATAAGGAAGCGATTACGTTGTCGTCGCAAAACTGTCATGGTCCTCATTGGAATTTTAGCTGCGTACATCCTGTGCTGGACACCGTACTATGGCTTCACCATCCTACGAGACTTCCATCCAACATTCATCTCTCGTCAGAGACACTCCCTGGTGGCTTTCTACATTGTTGAGTGCATTGCGATGAGCAACAGTATGATTAACACATTCTGCTTTGTCAGCGTCAAGAATAACACTGTGAAGTATCTAAAGAAAATTGTCCTGCTGCGGTGGAGGTCAATGTATGTCTCTGATAAAAGTGCAGAAGAAATGTATATAAGAGCCTCCTCCATGCCAGTAACTGAAGAGATTGAATGCATTCACCTAAGGTGATTATAATAAACTTTGATATAGGTAAGCATTCGATTGCTTTTATACAAATTCAATGACATTGCAGGTCATTTTTTTGATTCTGAGTGTGCTCCTCATATTTCAGAAAAAGCTAAGTTCTTATTCAAATTAAGTTTAAATTCAAAAATACCTTATTGATCCCAAAGGGAAATAATTAAATTAAATGTGGGTATAGAACAACTTCGAAACAGTCATTTGGAGCAGCAGTGACTCAGAAAATTGTAATTTGTCGACATAAAAATGCTTCTCACTTCAAAACATTTTCTGGGTAAGATAATCTGCATTGTAGTGTGTATCTAGTGTCAAGATGTTTTTAGTGGTCATTAGGTTGGTGAAAAGGGACCAATAAGTACATAGCACAAAAGGAATTGCAAGCCCTTTGTATACAAAATATTTATTGATCAATAAGTTGTGTACAACGAGTGTGGAAAAGTTAAATGTGGGTTGTGTTGTGAAGAGCTTTATGTAATGACAAGACAGTTGCATAAGTGCAGTCCATGTCTTTGGTTGGCATGGATTACCAGCAAGTCAAAATTGTATCTAACAATGAAATTGTTTTATTAATTCTGTGGCTATACATTTAGCACTTTAAAATATTATTGTATCTGTAACAAAAAAATATATATAAATATTGAAGAACTCGATTGTTACTGATCCTTCTATATCCCCAATCTTTGTAACCCTTGTACCTGCTTTGTTTGTAATATTATTATGCTACGTCAGGTTTTAAATGGAAATGGTTTTGTATGGTTTGTTCTAAATATTATCAAACTGATAACCTACCAAAACACTTTCTATTGTTTTTTTCAGTACAGTAAAAAATTTAACTAAACTGTTCCTCAATAGTTATTCTTATAATACTACATGGCTTCTTTAAAAAAAATATATTGTTGCTTTTCATTAATAAATATTTACAGACTCAAAACACACGTTTTCTCTGGTTGTGCTTTTTTAATGTTTAAATGTAAATCACTAATCTTAAAATCTGCAATACATTGTACTTTTTAAGTTAATTATTTTTTTCTTATTTTTAGGTGGCTTTGCTTGTTTCAGATTAAAATAAAAATAAGCATCTTGATTATCTGTAGCCTTGAAAATGAACTTTTTGTTTGTTTCTGTAAACATTTCCTAGAAGCAGTGGGTGTAACAAGAAATTCTTGAAAAGGCATTAACACCTGCAGACTGAAGGGGAAAAATCTAAAGCTCTGATTTAAAGCCTGTCCAGAAGATAATTCTGGGCACATATAATGAAGTGACGCTGATGTACAATGTTCATATTGTATTTTGGTAGTTTTGCTAGATACGTAGCACACCATTTACATGTAATGTTATTGCATTAAATTAAATGCTGCTTATTTTGTAAGCCATTGGTGTTTGAAGTTCATCAAAGAACAGAGAAGTAAACTGGTTAATCATACACCTCAGAGAGTAAAATTATAGACATAGCAAAAACATTTGATACATAGCTGATCAATTTTATTGTCAGCACAATCCTGCCCAAGAAAATCCTTTTGACATTTATAAGATGTTACTGCTCATCTTCGTTCTACTCTTTAAGGCTAAATGTTCTTAGATTGCTCTGGAGAAATTGTCTCATACTGTGAAGCAAAATATAGTCTCCCTTAAATGGAAATGTGACTTTTTTTATTGAAAAATTCAGTCTGTGCTTGTCACTGTGTATCCTTGTCACCATAATCCCCAGCTTCCACCTCCAAGTCCATGAACATAATTATTATTACATTTAACCCTCACATAAAAGCAGTAAGGCAAAAGATGCATTTGCTTTCTGTGCTAGCAGCATCTGCTGGTTGCTTTCTGTGACCAAAAGCTTCCAGCTTCTTGTCTCACATATTCAGTCAGCTATTTCTATAATACTAATCAATATAATACCACATTTTTTAAAATTTTCTTTTGTTTTCCAGCCACTTTGACAGGATGTCACTCTGACTCATTGATTTTTTTTTTTTAATTGTTGAAAGATAAATGTTCTAACTGGGTCTAACTGGACTACTCTTTTAACTTCTGTGACCCAGTTAGCAGCACTTTATGAGGCGTGGGACCTTATGGCATGAGTCATAACTTGAAAAGCGGATTGATTATGATATATATCACTGTCTGACCACAGAAAAGTTTGAAAGCGAGACTGAGCACAACAATAAAAGCAAGAACCTTTTTTTATAAAATTATATATATATATATATAATTTTATAAAAAAATTTTTTTATATATATATATATATATATATATATATATATATATATAAGAGCATACAGCACTAAGAAACATTCACTAATCAGATCGAAAGTTATACTAAAAGAGCACATGATATTTTTGAAACGGACAAAAAAATCATTTTTAAGTGAGGACCAGTAATACAACTTGTCATTATTTCAATAGGATTCTTTGAAACTTGACAACACCACAAAAGCCTTCATTCATGTGCTACATCATGATCCAGTTAAAAGTTTAATGTGAAATCAGTCTGCACTTTTCAGAGACATCAAGTAGCCTCACCATGTCAAAACTGGCTGCTTTTAAATTCTGCTGGCATTGAGGGGCCCTGCAGGCATAGAGCAAGAAAGAGCTTGCCATTTCATATCTGTGTATATTAAGTTATTGTTATGGACACTTTAAATTATTTCATTTTAAATAATAAAGGTTTAGCCATGTAGCAAGTATTTACATTTCAATAATCTTTTAATATATAAACCTAACCACTACCAACGTTATAATATTCTAAAATTTTAGAATATTAATACTAAAAGTGAACACGCAATTTTTGTAACACTGAAGGTTCTAAGTCTTTTGTTTCTTAGAAAAGCTAAATTATTTTTATTGTTAATTTAATTTAATATTTTTGTGTTAATATGTACGGTACACTGTAGTTTTACACATGAACAGTTTACCTCCTGTAAGTACGTAGGTGTTCATATGGATACTAGCGATCTTATCTGACACACAAATATGGCATGTGTTTGAGCAAAGGTTCACCTGGCTTTTTATTTTCTTAGACACCTCTGATTGTTTGGTGTTTCTAATATTATTATGATATTTTTACAGGTCCATTTTCAGGTATGGTATAACCGGGTTGATTTGGAAACTTAACAGTTGAGTCTGGTATTGATGGCAGGCAAGATTAGTATTACTTCTGACCTTCTCTCCCAGCAACATCTCTTTGAGCAGACGACCATCAGGCAAGCTGAGAACATTTTGTCTGACTCAACATGTGTTTGCATCAGCCATTTCAATGTGTTCTTAGAAACTCAGGGAGGAGGTTGATAGCATCTTCCTGATGAGATTTCTTTGTAAATACAAGGGAAATGTATTTAGATATTTCATTTGTGTGAATACAACCACCTTAAACACTCATTTGTAACCACACTCCATCCATCAGCCTGATTAGTGGACAATTAGCTGGGACTGATGCTTTTGTTTTGAAGGGACAACTTCCTGTTTAACTGCAAAGGCTGCTTAATGGCAATCAAATGAATAACAGAATTGTAATAGAATGCAGTGAGCTTGGACAAGTGCCTTCATAACAGAGTATGACGACAGAACATGCATCTTTACAGAACATGCAGATAGGTTAATGTGCATTAAGATTTACACAGACTTACACAGGTGATTGCTGCCCACAACTGGGTGATATGCAGTAGATATTGTTAGAGATTTCCTCTGTACCTGCCTGACATCTTGTCTAATGCATTGAGTGCTTTGGCAACTCTACACTCTAGAGCATGAAAGATTATGAGCATTAGTAAACAAGACGACACATTCTCATCACATAGCAACGCCCTACCCAGGTCATCAATAACAATCTCGCCAACTAAGACAGCAGGGGGATTTGAAGCTTTGTCAATCACATCCTTCAATTACTGCTTGGGCCTGAAAGCTCATTGGTAAACATGAAGAGACTGCAGTGATATAGCAGATGGATTATTTATGGTATGCAGAGAGGGATGTCTAATTCACATCAGGAAAGCCTTCCGGAAATAACAAAAGATCAAAGCAATACCTCTCTGAAAGTCATTGTAATGAGCCAAGAAGCTTCATTTTATTATGGCTGTAATAATTGACGTTTTCTTCACTACACTTTCTATCTGCTGTACAAATTGTGTGTATTTAGACATTTTACTTTCATAGACATCAAAAACAATTCATTCTGTTGTACTTGCCACTTATACTGAGGCAAGTTCTGCTGGAAGGCTCTTCCTGTTAAAGGGTAGTTTTTCCTCTCCACTTTCACTACATGCATGGTCAGTTTGAGGGATTACTCTAGACTAAATGACACAATGCAAGCAATTGTTGCTATGTGCTGGTCCAGGAGAAATGAATGCTGCAAGTCATTGACTTGATTCTGGTGGGTTTTCTTTTGATATAAACTTTTGAAATGACTTTGAATAATTAATTGAGCACACTGTACTGTTTGATAAGTAGTATTAATTGTAATGTACATGTGATTGAAATTAAAGTGCTTTGAGATGACATTTGTTGTGAATTGGTGGTATAAAAAAAAAAGAAGCCTGAATTGAATACTATGAACCCGCAGACTAGTTAGTGTGGCCACTGAAGATGGCGGATTAACAGTTTTTTTTCTGTAATGGTAGCCTATATAGTTTTTCTGCCATTAGCACAGCTGCAGGATATACAAGTTATATTTTATTATTCTGCAGGTCAGTACAAGGTGAAAACACACCAGAACTACACTGTAAGATGTTTACCTCTTATTTGATCAGTATATAGCACTGTGTTACGGTTTCTATGCACCGTTTTGCCAATAGTGACCAGTTTTATCAGGCGAGGGTAAATTTGGCAGTACTGTATACCAGCCCACGCAGGGAAAGAGAAGGTCATTGGAAGGCCGTGATATCTTACTACCTCCGGGTTTTAGGAGTTTTTATTTTGTTTGAGTAGTTTTCAGTGCCAATTACTTGTTGACTCATAAAGTAGTTCAGAGCATGAGAGTAAAGTGAGTCCAGCCAAAGTTTAAGGTAGAGAAACTACTCTTTGTTCATAAAGTGTGGGAATTGAGGTTAAAGTTGAAACAATGCTAAGGTAAATTCTGTATTTGTTTTGTAAATCTTGTAATTCTATTTTTGATTGGTATTCAGTTAAAATCTGTGTACATTTTGATGTCTATGTCAGTTAATATACAGCTATTTGCAGTAGGACTTTGAAACAATCGATTTATCTGTTTGACACGCTCATACCTTGGTTGCCTTCATCTAAGTGAAGGATGAAAATGTGGGAAGGGTAATGTGTGAAGTTCATTATTACTTGTGAGAAAAGTAAACCAGGTTTATAAGACAATGATAATATAAAACATTACTACTGTACACTGTAAAAAGATTTGTTTGTTAACAAATAAAGAAAAACGCAATCTGGATGCTAAAGTCAGCGGTTCGGTCGTCATTATTGACCTCTATTTTATTATCCTTCAGATTGTCCTCATCACTGTTATAGCAGTCCTGACACTCAGGACCTGTAACACTAAGACACGCCTCCTTTCTCTGACAGGTTGTTTCTGTATTTCTGTAGATGGTAGTAGGACTTCAGGGAGAGGGTAAAAAGGAGCTTGAGTTTTTTTCACAGAATATCTTCCTCATATACTGTCATGACATAGTGACAGTTTTAATAAATATGATAAAAATATTTATATCTAAGTTATGTCATATATTTATCATAAGTTAGTAATATATTTATTTACTTTTTTCATATAGATTTCTGCATCAAGTTTTTCTTTAGGATACAAATGCACCACAAACGTTTGTGCAAATTGCTGGAAACAAAACAGGTTACACAAGGGTTTCCATGAAGCAATCCATCTTCAATAAAACAAGGAACCAAAGAAAGAACCTTATAACTACTTTGAGTAATCATCATGGGGTAATACTGCCATCTGCTGGCAGTTTTGGTGAAGTCTTCTTTGTGTTCGTAGACTGACTGACGTAGAGACCCGTTTTCATGTACAGTCCTGTCTCTTGCTAACATATATTACACAAACATGCATATCTGGTTAATATAACAATTTTTAACCAGTTTTCTGCACCAAATAGTTAAGAAATAAACATGTTTTTATTTTCTTTATTATGGATTGTTGAAGCTGCACATATGTGCAATTTTAAACTGACTTTTTGTTACAACTGTGACGATATAAATAACAGACCAGGGAGTTTTTGCAAACCTTTCTAAGCATCAGATTTAAAAATCCTCTGTAAATTGCCATAGTGTATTTGGAGTGCGAGCAACACAACTGTGGAATGATTTAATGCCTGGAATGAAAAAATACTGGATTCAAAGTTTTCAAGATAATATAAAACTTATTCAAGCGTGTGAGCATAAACGTTGCATCATTATTGTACTAATTTGTTTTTATTATATTAAAAATTAAGTCAGTAATAGCGTAAAAATATCAATGTGCACAGTTTTCCTTAGTTTGATTTATTTTAGTAATTTTCATACAGAAAGCAATAAATTTGAATGAGCAATAAAATCAACAGCGTTAGTAGTTGTCATTGCAGCCTCCAAGATGTTCACAGAGATGCACTGCTTTTGTTTTCATTTTGTTTTGTACAGCTAAATGTTTCAAAAGTTTTTGCAAACCACTCAATCCAAGGGTTCCAATTATATGATATATCAGAATTCTGTATCGCAATTTGCTTACTGTCAGTGGTCTGATACACAGCCTGCACTGTGGGCTTTAACAGTCTGTAATCAAGAGTATTTTGACACAAAGCTGAAACATTTCCTGAGAAAGTCAGTGGGTGTTAGGTGTCAGTGAGTCTTGCTGCATAGACGTGACAATGTTATTCAAGACATTTGACATGCCTCCTCGAACTACCATGAATTCTTCACAAAAGATGCTGTGGTGCAAACTAACGCCAGCAAAAGAAATCGGTCACCTCTAACAAAAATCATATGTGGATTGAATTTAAGTAAATATTGCCACTTTATCATGTATTCAAAGAATTTAGTCACTCACTTCAAACAGAAAAGCACAAATAAGCAAACAGTTGTATTTTAAACTAAGTACACCCTTGATGTGGGATTACTGTTCAAAAGATAGGCTTTTGAGTTCATAGCTAAATTTAGAAAGGTCACACAATTAATAATGAAGTCAAACAAGCAGTATTCTCTGAAGCTACTGCTTTGCAAATGAACAACTTTGAACTGCCCTTAAACCTACTGTTGAAATAAGTGGTCATCTCTGCTGTGGGTTTTTTTCCACCTAGTCATGTCCCGGCTCAAACTAGTCTTTTTTGTGGGTGTTCAACTGTCACACGAATGCAGCAGGCATGCACTGCTACAAAGTGGCTGCGCAACGGTGAAGAAAGAATGCAACTCAGACTTTGTTCACACCCAGAAGCTAAGCATTTGTGTGATGATAACAGCAACTATCTCAGACTTTTGAAACTGAACAAAGAGGAAGTGAAACTAGTGTGGGTTAATAATACGTCTAAATAGGTTAAAATAGCTTGTTGTTCCAGGGAAGTACCGTTTACTATCACTGCATGTTCATTTAAATTGAGGCAATTATTTTTTTTAGGTGTGAAAATATAAAAAACAAAACAAACAAAAAAAAAACCAGTTGCTTCACTGCTCTGCAAACCAGCTTATTTAAATATTTCGTGTAAAAAACAGAGATATGCATCTCCACAAACAAAAGCATGTGTCCATTTAACTTGTAATTCTAAGTTATGCAAACACATACAGTGGTTTTCAAAAATATTCAACTGGTATTAATAGACAGTACTTCTGCAGGATTTTTTTTCTCCTATATACATTGTCATTAATTTAGCATAAAGAAGCATAAATATAATGTGTGTATAAAAGTGAAATTCACTACTTGCTTCACAATGAAAGACAAGAGTATAAAAGTTTTATAGTACATCAGTTTCGGAACAGCTATGGTTGACAGATATTCCCCTGTTGCTTCACTGCTTTCATTACTTTCCACTTTTTGACACCGTCTGTATTGCTTTGATCCACTCCTTTCTTTCTTCAGATGTTGCAGCTTGCAGGAAATAGTGAGTCTCATCTGAAGTGATAATCTCAAAGAGGTTGCCATCAATGTCGTACTTCTTGGCTGAAACCAGGAAACGATAGAAACAAAAGAGGAGTTAAAATGAATAACTAAAAAATATATACTATACTGACAACACACTTGAGTTCTGTTTTTTTGTCTCAGTTGAAAAGCTATATTTACATCCCAACACTCAAATACATCACCTACCGTCAGGCACATACTCTACAGCTGTAACCACGGCTCCTCGGAGATGTATTGAGCCTAGAGGGTCATCGCCCTGACAATAAGGAAGGAGAAAAAAATAGTTTCATGCTGTGCAAAATTTTAGTTTGCGCAGCATAGATGGAACCAAGACATTTACCTTTGAAGGATCATAATAGTGCATATAAGCGGGGTCATCTCGAAGTATGAACTTTCGTACCTTCCAGTTTTTTCTTCTGTGTCCCTATGATAAAATAAATAGTGATCAGATAATGAAGTTTATAATACATAATATCAAAATGCTAAATTTAACTCTGAGAAATTTGAATGCCAAATTGAATTCCTCTTTCTGTAACTGGACTTGATTTTATGAGTTTGAGATGTTTATGAAAGGTGTTTCCCACCAAGGGAATATCGAACAGTGGCAGTCAGGTTTTGTTGTGCCAACAGTTCACCTGTTTGAGCAAGCAGCCTTGTTTTATAATGTTTCCCCTGAATTCATCCTTCAGCAGAACATCTTCGTCACTGGAGTAGCCTTCACAGAAGAACCCACTGTCTGTCTGAAAGGACAAAGATGGACATAATATTACCCATGATGTGAGCAGTCCCTTGCAAAGGTATTCACACTGCTTCAATTGTATTTATTTATTTATTTATTTATTTATTTTTTCACATTTTTTCAAGTTATTACCAAACGTGCAAATAACTCTCATTGTGAATTAATGTGACAGACTGTCAGTCAGCAAAAGTGTTGCGACAGAAACTGTCAAGTTTCACTGCAAATGTTGGTGTTTGGATTGTGGTCAGGGCCATTAGCTATAAGCTGTTCCCATAGTAACTCTGACTGTAGTTTTAAGGTTACTGTCCTGCTGAAAAGAGAACATCCATTATAATTTTTTGGATTCTCAAACAGATTTTCTTTCCTTCTGGCAAAGTCTAGATTTGCAGTGTTTGACCAAGTGTTGTCCCTGTTAACAGATTCTTCCACATGAGCTCTGCAGTTCTACCAGAGTTACTTTAGGCCTCTTGGCTTCTCTGACTATCACTCTCTTTGCCTGGCTAACTGCAGTTGTTCCACATTCTTTCCATTTTTGGAAGACGGATTGGACACCATAAGATGTGTGAAAGCTTTGGATATTATTTTATGACAACCCTGCTTTAAGCTTCTGCACAATTTCATTTCTCTGTGTGTTCCTTAGTCGTTCTGATCGGGGTGGGTGGGGACTTTCAAAATAAGAGGTGCTGAATACAAGTGCATGCTACGATTTTTGAATAATTTTTTGCAAATAAACTCTGAAAACCATGCATCATTTTCTTCCTATTTCAATGTCATGCTATACAGTATGTTGTGTTTTTTGTCGCACAAAAAAAAAAAAAAAAAATCATAGAATCCATACATTGTTTAAATAAAGACATGTTTTTGTTAGTACGTTTTCCGGAGCTGAACTCACAAAGTAGTAGAGAGCTTTTGTCTGATCTAAGAAGGTTGTTTGCTCTCCGCCTTCTGCCCCCTCCTTTGACAGGTCATCTGCAGGCTGGAGAAAGCCCTCAGTCAGAAGCCCAGTGGCTAACATGAGTGCCTCAGGCCTATTTCTTGCCTTCCCTTTCGAAATCAGCCACTCTACTACAGTCGCACCTGTGCCAAAAATAAGGAAGAGGTGAAAAAGGGTGAAGAACAGAAATAAACCTCCCTGCACACCTATGGTAACATCCAAATAACTTAGAATTCAATACCAGTGAAGCAGTGGTTGAAAATTATATTATCTTGCTCAAGTTTTAACTCCTTCACTCCGTCGTCCTGGTCTTTCATCAGCACATACAGCTCACTAGGAAAACACAACCAGGATTATTATTACATTTTCATTCACTACCCACAAGCACTAAACAGCTCAGTAACCTTGACCTTCAATTCTCATAATCTAAAATATTTAAGCATCAAATGATTAAGGAGTGAAGCTTAGCCAGTCAGGCTGCAGGCATTATTATATTTGCATGATACTTTAAGAGAGCCTATGTTATTCTAACAGTGGCTTGAAGTGATTTAATCCTCATTGACCTTTTCTAAAAAATTTTCTTTTGTTTCAGCTACTTTCATGTATTCGATCAACACAAAGTAGAGCATAATTGTAAAATGAAAGAAAAGGCAAGAATAATTTTTACATTGATGTTTTGACAAATGTTTGCTTCTTTGCACAAACTAGCTAAAATAATATATGATTGAGTGGAGAGTGCCTGTGATATATGTTTTAGTACAAACAATTCTTACTTCTTAAAGTGAATTTTCCTGCTAGAAAGTGAATTTTCTTCCCAATTTCATTTCATTTTTTTTTTTGCAATCTTTAAAATATATTTTCCCCAGGTTACATTATGCAGTAAAACCAGAAACAAAAGTAGACCTCTTGGCTTAATTCTTGATGACCTTTCACCTCCCTTCCAAAAGATGTCTTCACTTTTGAACAAGGGTTTAAGGTATAAGGCTATATCTCTATAGCATTATAAAGTTATAGGTTATTATAGACACTAATGGGGCAGGTCTTTGGCTCTGCCCTTTGTTGGGTTTGATGTCATGTCATCTTGTGACTTTCTTTCAAAAATGGCTTATTTTTAACCACTCACTTAGAAAGACACAACTAATTACTATTGTGTCAACCAATTCTCCCTCCTGAGCTGTTCTGATCTTTGCAGGTCTTTCAGAGTTACAGTCAATCCCTACTTCTAGCTAAAACAGGCTGAATACAAATAGAACTCTTTTGTCCATTTGTAGAAATCTTTAAAAAAATTTGTCTTCACATTGATGCGCTACTTTCTTTTGCCCTACCACATGAAATCCAAAATAAATACAATAAAGCTAGAGGTTGCAACTAAAGCATTCAAGCAATATTAATACTTTTTCAAGGCACAGTATCAAATTAGCACCTCAGCTCTAAGTACTGGCGTCAAGTGCTATGACTTCAGTAAATATCTCATCTTCTTCCAAAATAACTACCACTCATTTTATCATTCTGATTAATTATTCTGAAAAAGACAAGATTTGATTTAACTTACGCAAGGTTGACTGTCTCTGGCAGGCGAATGGAGCGTCTGGTGGACTTTCTAGCAAACTTTTTTCCATCTTTCAAGCAGGACAAGGTTCTCCTAATGTCCTTGACCCAAAGTTCTCTCTCCTCCACATGCGAGGCTTGAAAGAAGTGATCTTGTTTCCTCTCTGTAGTGATCTTGAAGACCAGCTAAATCAAGCAAGTTCCATTAGCTACACCTTTCAAGTTTCAGGATTCTCTCGATTGAACATTTTATAATAGACAAAGAGAAATAATCAGCTAATGCAAATAGTAGTTTAGAAGAAAATTACTAAACGTCTCAATTTTCACAATGCTAGACAGTGATAATGATTATTCTCTCAGGTCTAATCCTGCAGCCCTCATTTTACATTGTAGCTGATATTATCTGACAATTTCTTACCATTCTCTTGTTAAAATCTTGACAGGGACTGAGGAGTGTTGCTCCTTTCAGTGGGATCATCCCTTTCGGTGAGTGATCTGTTTTCTTTTTATAGTAATCCAAACCATCTTCTGACAACACCACCCACACTGCACTCCAGGAGTTCAGCACTGTACCCTGAGGATTGTTTAATACAACAGGAAGCCTTGAGCAAAAAGTGCAAAAGCACTGACAAAGGATGGAGATGTTCATGAGGTGTGTTGTGTTTGAAGTAAATGCTTTAATGTCTGTTTTAGCAAAACTTTGTTGGCATGCGACTTGCTTCCTATTCTGCCCGTCAACTCACAAAAGTTTGCGGATCATACTTTTTGCTTTTCACAGAATTCTTTAGTTTTTCAATGTAGTGCATAGACTTACAGGTTCAGATAAGGTGTGGAATGATAGCATTGTTTATAAATGTTATGTGGTTTATTCAGTTTGGTTTTAGACTAATCATTTCAGGTTTGCAGCTTTCTCTTTTCCTTGTTCTCTAATAGAACAAAAATGTTTTTTTAACAGTCAGATTTTTTTTTTTCTGAAAAGCATATTGCTTAGAAAATACTTAAACAATAGTAGTGTATTTAACATGTGTAAAATAGATCCTTCGCTGTGACAATAATACTTGGAAGCATTCCTGTACTTTCATGAAAATTTGTACTTCTGTTAATTTAATCCTGCGATCTGAAATCAAGTACACATGAATACGTGGTCAGTTTGGTTTTGCATTCTTGACAGACAGCACTCTTATCATTAATCGACTGTATTAATCATTTTTCTTGATAAAAAAAAACTCTAGACAACAAAGAAGAGAAAAAAGAGAAAGAGCCCGTTCAGGCCATTAGCCCGTTCAGGACATTTGTGTATTAAATTTGATTGTCAGTTGAGGATGTAAGACTCTTTGCACTGACTGTTCATATATCAGGCAAGACTTATCAGTCTTCCTCCTGACACTTTGATACTAATTCACAGTTGTTTAGCACTGCTGCCTTGCAGCAAGTAGACCTTAAGTTCACATCTTGGACAAGGGCGTCTGTGGAGGTACGTGAGACTTCCTGTCTCTCTCACACAGTACACTTTTACACAGTACTCCCAAATCATGTATGCTGGGTTAACAGACACATGACAGTACACAGCTTGCATGTGCCATGCATGTACACTGTACATGCATAGTTGCCCTGACAAGCTGTGTACCCCACCTCTCGCCTCCTGACTGCTGGAGATGGGCTCCAGCCCCACAGACCCTGCATGGATTAAACAGGTATAGAAGATGGATGGATAATATAACTTTTCTGTATTGCCGTATTCTTTTGAAAGTAGATTGACAGGAAAGAGGGCAAGGAGAGAGGGGAAGACATGCGGCAAATGTCTCCGGGGCTGGGAGTCGACCCTGCGATGATCTCGTCGAAGACTAAGGCCTCCATACATGGGTTGTGCTAACCCCCTACGCCACTACAGCACGCCCTGCTTGAACGTTTTCAATTAGAGCTTAAGGATTTTATTTGTTTGAGCAAGCACCAGGATTTTATTTAACACCCTTTTATGATGCTGATTTTCAAACCTGCCTTAATTTCTATGATTAAATAAAGACTCATGCTTTAATCACCTGCTTGCACAATAGTTTTTTCATGAAGGGAGATGTTTTCTAATCTGTATACCTTCATTTAAATAAGTGACACCAGTCAATAATTTACATTTCATATAAAAGTTTTCGAACAATTGATGAATTGAAATTAAACTGACGCAGCTTTAAATTACTTAAAAATGAAGTGCAACAAATGAAAGAAACACATGCTGATGAAAACAGGGAAATAATATTTTTCTGACTCCATGCAAACAAAAAGTTCATAAAGTGAAAACTCCATCTCTGTTTGACATTTTAGTTGGGTCGAGACCAAAATTCACACCTTGCTCAAAGTGAAGAAAAAATATGAGTCTAGGTAGTGTTGAAAAAAAAAAAATGTGCTCATTGAAAATGGCTTAAGAAGTCAAACTAGTCCCAGAAGTCAAACTTGGCTCTGCTGTGTATTGTAGATTTTACTCTACTCATACATATTGCATAGTTTGATTATGAATTTCTTCTTTCTGGATGAAACAGTGTAGAATAAACCTAAATACACGAGAGGGGTATTTCATGTTTTACTTTCTGCTTTAATAGGAACTTGAGCTTCTGTTTTGACTGCAGAACAGAAGTGTGCATTTCTGTGTTGTGCTGGGACTTTGTGACACCTGTTCCTCTATTCAAATGTTGGTCTAAGCGAAGCTACAACATTCAGTATGCATTCCCAGCGCTTATGTCTACACACCCATATCCTCAATATATTGGTCGTTCGGTTTTTCAGAATTGCTGTTGTCATTTCTTAATGTGAAAGTCCATATAAGTATGTTAGTGATATATGCATAAAGCGTACAACTCACATGTTGTTTTTCTTTCTCTGAAACAACAGTGCATTGTTTGAACCTCAAGGCTAAACATTTGTATTTACATTTAATGGGACCAAAATGAATCTTGAAGTTTTAGTGTTACGAAACCTGTCAAGTGTCTGAAAATAATTCTTTATAGAAGTTTATGTTAGTGGTAGACCGAAGTGTACAACATATTAGGAGGTGAAGTGTATTTTTATGTCGATGTTCTTACCTTTTTAACAAGGTATCCCTCTCTGATCTCTTGTGGCTCCATTATTGGGCTCTCTGCTGCTGTCTGCTGCAACTTGTCACTTTTTAGTGACTGTCAAAAGCATTTCATATCCATTTAACCTACTCCCTCCACCGCCCTCCTCTCTCGCTCTCTGTCTATATCTCTCTCTTCCTGTCTCTCTCTCTTTCTCCCCCTCTCTATCTCCATGCATGTGTGTGTCTGTGAAAGCCACAGACACTGAAACCCAGAAGCAGGAAATGTGAGCACTGGGTGTGATAAGGACAACTGGTCAACCAGCTTCCTGTTGTCTAATATATTATTAGTCATAGCTGAAGACTAATAATATCCAAACTGTTGAATCCCATTTTTCAATTGAATTCAAAAACGGGACTCAACAGTTTGGATGTCTTAGTATGTTTTACTGTGGTCACATTAAAATGAGAAAAAAAATGCAGTGGGAGACAAATGTGTTCATCTTCCAGTAAAGTCCACTGATGTAGAAACATTCGCATCTAAAATAGCTTTATAAGACCTTATTACCAACATTAAGTTTACATTTTTTTCTTTATAGTTCTGTCTTTCTATTTGTAGCTAGTTTCATTTTTGTTGCTTTCAATTCTAACATTTTATATAGAAAGAACAAGCTACAGAGGTTTTGGTTATGTCTTAAAGTCTTGTTTATTTCTTTGATCGTTTACATTATATAGAACAGTTTAATAGTCTTCTGTACTGAGATTAATCTTGATGCTATTTACCACCACATGTTTTAAGCAATTAAAACGTGGAAGTTGTTAAAAAGCAAGTAAAAAATACATATTTCTTTTAGTCAAAGGGTGTGACTGTTTCAATTTAGATAAGGGTGGATGAATTCCAGTACCTGCCCTTAGTCAGACACCATGTATTTCTGGAAACTGGAAGTTCCTCTTTTTCTAATTACTCAATGTTCCCTTGTCATTTCAAAGTTGCAAAGTTGAGCTTGAAGTGGAAACACTTCATGTAAGATACAAAAATAGAATGCATGACAGGAATTTAAAAAGGCTGAATAATTCATGCAAACTTGTTTATGAGAAAAAAAAGCCATAGAAAAAAAACAACTAACAAAACACCATATATAGTCTATCACGTGGAAGCAGTTGCTGCTCAAAGTTTCCGTTTACAGCATACTAGGAAATGATATCTGTGATGTAACCTGCTGTCATCATGGTCGAAAACCGCTTCCAGTATGGGCCCACCACCCCACAGAAAATGCTAGGTGACTAAATGACATGTCAGTTTACATGAAAGAACATAAGGAACATTTTGTTAAATAAGGCTTAACCACAGGTTTTTTCTGCCTATGAGATGTCTTGAGTGACATAAATCCTAAATGTCAGAACGCATGGTTTCACTTTCTAATTCAATTTTATAAAGCAATTTTCTTGTTAGATATTGTAATGATACCTCTAGAGGGCGCTGTTAATTCATTGAAATCTGATCAAACTGATTTCATCAGAGGTACATTATATTAGATGACAAAATAAGAAATCAGAAAGAAGATTTTACCTTTAAGCCATCATACAGGCCAAGGTGACACTAGGCACTTTAAGCCTAAAGTCACCTTCCTAGTTATTTTTTCGGGAAAAAAAGGCACCTTCTCTTTCTTTCCACAAGATGTTTTCGGCAGAAAGAAAAAAATAATTTTTTGGCACAAAAAAAAAAGACTTAGGCCCTTATTGTAGGAAGGTGACTATCATATATGAGCAGGAAACTTGTACTATATTTTGCTACTTTTTGAAATATATCATCAGTTGTTTAAAAAGAAAACTCTTCAAGTTCAGTTTTTTTATTTAGTTTTTTTTTTTTTTCCATTGATTAACCATGGTCACCACTGATGGCTGTTTGCCCTATAAACACTGATGGAAAAGTTCTCTTGACATCAGCTCCTCGAAGTGATTGCTTCCTCTTTATTAAAGGGGCTAAAAGCTGTGTGTCTGTGCATGTTCCTGTTGTCAACACGGCACAGAAATGAAAAACAGTGTTTCAGAAGGTCATGTTGGGAAGTGTGGGAGTACAGTGGGGAGTGAGGGAGGTGGAGAGAGATTGAGTGTCTCGGGGAAAAGCCATCAACTGGCCCCACCACCACCCACCCCTCCCATTTTCAGCTCAGTGAACTCTTTAGCAGAATAATTGATAGTGCCTGTGAGATACAGGGAGACTGGGATGAAGATGTCTCAATCCCTGGGCTGCTATGAGAAAGGCTGGGCCAGCAGAGAGAACAACACATGAAGTATTTAATGTTATGTTCAAATAAAAACGAAGAGATTGAGAAATAGCTGTAGAGCAAATCAGATATTCGTTCTTTTTTGTCAGCAGTGTTGGATATGGCAAATTATAGACCAAGCAATTATAATCATGTAGACCTTCTGAAATATATTAGTACCACTTTAAATGTCCCACTTTTTTCTTCTGTAGTGCGACAGACCAACAGAGAGAAATGCAAAATTGTAGTGGAGGATATCAGTTCTTTATTAGAAATGCTCTGGAAATTGTGATGTAGTTACTTCAAAATTTAGTACAACCAAATGCTGTGAGGAGGTATCTAACTAATCGAGTCCACTTGTATGTAACTGAATTTCAAATAAATCCAGAAGTTATATAAAGGCCTCAAAAATTCATTGGAGAACATTCTTTATAAAGAACGAACAGCGTCATAAAAATCAAGAAACCCAGCAGACAGATCAGGGATAAAGCTATGAAGAGGTTTTAAGGGGAGTTTGGTTAGAAAGTAATATTTTAAGACTTGAACATATCACACAGCACTTCTCATGCCATCTTCTGAATGTTGAAAGGTTATGGCACAACTGCATGCCTAAAGACATCACCATGTACCTAAACCTACAGACGAGACAAGGAGAGCAACACTCCCAAGCGGGCTATGGTAACAGTTTAGGAGCTGAAGAGATGTTCAACTTAGGTGACAGAATTTGTGGACAGGACAAATGACCTTTTCTAAATAATCAGAACCAATTTATAAAGTCAATGCTTTTGTATTATTGTTGAGATTGCAACATTTAAAATGACTGAACAATGGATTTTTAAATAAAACCTCATTTTAAGTGGAGAGGGGCAGAACACTCAACAATTTTTCTACGATTTCAAGGCAGTGGCTGCCTTGTTTCCTCAGTTTCATCATGCTTACAGTACCTTATGTTTCCCCTTCTAGTCCTACTGGATCTGCTTCATCTCGCTATACTGAGGATGTGCAGCACTAAGTAAGACTTCTTTTTTGGTTTTGTTTGAAACAGCCTATTTTTCTTCTGGGTTTGGTGTTTTTCTTCTTAACATCTCATATATAGAAGGCTAATTGTCAAACGTGTTTTTCCTTCAAAAGCACATCTTGATTAGAATAAGATATTTAAAAAAGGTTCATTTTGTCTTCTTTTCTTCCAGCATCTTCTTAAATTTTTCTACTGCTAACAGTAATAGCAGCAGATGAAGAAATTGTTGATCTAAAGTTTATTCATAGAACAGACAGGACAAAGACATGACGGCTGTTTCTTTTGAATAATACCATGATAATAAAGAATGTGCCCAGTCTTTCTTTTTCTAAAAGTGACTTTCTATTTTATGATATTGTCACAGAATGCAAAGGGTAGTAGAGTGGGGACCAGTTCATGGACATAACAAGAGATACTGTTTATTCTTTGGGGGTAAATATAATTTTTTCAGACGTCAAAGGCTACAGGAGCTCAAACAAACAGTTTCAGGAGGAAAGTTGTATTTTTGGCTAGGGTTACAGTCCCAAATACACAAATAACATACTTCACTTTGGATTCAAGGATTCTTCAAGCTTTTATTTGTCCACTTGCATGATCATAATAATTCTACATTATTATGAATGTGCAAAATTAACAAAGTTAGAAAGTCGCTAAAGGCGAAAATTTACTTGTCTTTGGGTCTCTGTACATAACTAAAAATATCTTTCAACAATAATATACTCTCTTTTTAAAAAAAACATTTCTTCACTCAAAGTACCCCTAGGTTTAATCTCCAGTTAATGTATGAAATGAGGAGTAAAGGGCAAAGACATCAAGTTCTCAAGTCGAATTGACAGCAAAGTGAAACAAATGAGATGCTGGAAAACAAGGCCCCACTGTGGTTGGACTGATAAACCTCCAGGCTAACTCAAGAGAGGGATGGGGGGGGGGGAGCTCCACCATCTGCCAATTAAATGAGGAGAAAATTAATGGGTAAACAGTTTAATTTAGGATCAAATAAGGAGGATAGGGCTGGGAGCCCTGCAGGAAAATATCATAACATTGCAACCATGACCACCACCCCGTTACTTTCAACGGACTTCACCAACAACATAAATATATATATATATATATATATATATATATATAACACTATATATTCCTTTTAGCAAATTGCTCTTTATCATTGCCACTAATTTTATATAATTCAAAGAGATTTTAAAAACAAAGTACAAAGCAGATACTGTAAGTATGCTTTTCTTTTGCTTCCCAGCAGTGTTGCTACCAGCTATTTGTGTTTGTTGTTTGGGGGGTGAAAAGTGGCTGGAATTGTTGGCCTCGCTTTGCAAATGGTTGAATGCTCCAACAGAGCTATAATGGCTGTACACTGATTTTTGTTCAACTGTGTATATTGTGCTTCTACATAGTGAAACAGTCTTGTGCATTAAGCCAGCAGAAACCTTCTGAGCGTTGACTCATCAAAAAACCTTTAAAACGAAATTCACTTTAGAGTAAGAGCCCAGCAGCTCTGAGGTGATTTCCTTTTATCACTGGACTTAAGCACTGATGAGCTCTGTCTGCACCGAACCTCTCTGACTGAGTGTTCCCTCAAGACAGCTTTTACATACAGTGTATTTGAAATATAGTACCTTGGGAACACCTGTGAAAAGAACCATCTGGATATATCCCCATAGTGCCAAAAGAAAAAAAATAAGAAAAAAATAATGAATGCTTCCTTTTATGGCCACAGTTTCCATCTGATCTAATGTGCTAACATTACTGATGCATAAATGTTAATTCCCAAAAGTATGCATGAAATATTGCTCTAGATGTGCAATTCCTGCCCCAAAGTTGGCATATTTTCTGATTAAAGCCATAGAAACCAGCCTTCCTTTGATTTAAGTAAGATGTGTCAAAAGTATAAATTTTGCTTCATTTATTTTATTTCAAATACCATCCAAAGTAGATAATGGTGATCATTTGCTTTTTCTTTGCTCTGAAATGTTCTAACTCAACAAATTCTAAAAATAATCTTTAAGTTAATTTATATAATCTCTTCTATGAGTTATGCAATTTGAATCAAACATAGGTGCATGAGGCCGAATGAGAGCAGTGATAAGGAAATAATATGTTTTGATGGGAAGGCCTGGTTTGCTCCATCTCTGGGGGGACAAAGGCTAGCAGGGAGTGAGAAGATGCCAAACAACAGACTCAGGCAGGACATAAATCAAATCTCCCTGGAGATAATAAGGCTTGCAGCGATATACACATCCACACTGCATTTTCTGGGGTCTGTAGAGGCTTCAGCACCTCAGTCAGCAGGTTAATGACTTTCAAACTCTGCTTGAGCCGAAGGACACTGCAGTAATTACAGGATTTGACTTTAATTTAGATAGCGATGTAGGATATTTAAGATTTTGGGAAATTTTCTGTCACATACAGTATTGTGAAAATGGTTTTTTTTTACTTCTAATTTGCAATTTTCTAAGCCCAAGCATGTAAATTTGTATGTGAATGGGTAAATGACTGAATGTAATATAAAACGCTTTGGGATCCTCTGTACTAGATGAAGCGCTATACAAATATAGACCATTTACCCCTTACTACTGGCCCCATATATTTTTGTAATGTTTTAAAGTATACTTAATGAAGACTGACATATAAGCAAATTTTGCAGACTCTTAGGGCTCTGTTGTGGTCTGGGGGCCTCAACAGGAGTTGTACCACAAAACATGTAAAAAAGAAAAAAAAATACACCAAGCCTCATTCAGATTATAGTTCCACAATAAATACTCAACAACAAATCCCAATTACAGATCACTTTGTCCTTTCACATCATTCAAGTCAATCCACAGAGATCACAGGCTGTGCTTACACAGCATTCACTGTGATTACAGTTCCAAAGACAGAGATTTACAACTCAGTATTCACCTCTGCAGTGCATAGGACATATGGGGTTATACCCAAAGGGCTGAGTTTATGTCACAGTCTTCATTCAAGCTGTGGATGACAGAGTAAAATTATGACCTGATCAGAGGTTTAGGGTAGACCTTCATTGATTGAAAGTGATGTCAAGAGAGTCGTTATTGTCTAATAATTTCTGCTGCTTGTGTCATAGATGGAAAACCATTTTTATACACTCTTACTGGTGTTTGTGGATCAGGGAGTGTCCCTTTTTCCCATGGTAACTTGTAAATGCAACAGTAATTGTGGCGGTTCCTCCCTGAGTCTACTCATCTGAATTCTGAAAGCCAGTTCACTATGTATGACTACTATAAGGCAAATATCAGAGTCATCTTCATTGTTTCTTCAAAGTGTGTCACTTTCTACAAGATATTGGGACATCTCTTTACAAACCATTTTTTCTATTTAATGCTTTTGCGGAGCATCTTGGTAAATACATACTTCTGTTTCGCTGGGGCAATGGGTAAATGAAGTGAAACTGGTGAAATAGTTAAGTGTCCAGAATAACCCAGCAGACTTCCTTCCCCATGTCTGACCTTATAGCACATTCAAGTAATTATGTTACCATCAGTTGTTATGATATATATGGTTGTTATATATATATATATATATATATATATATATAAATAAATAAGTACTGTATATATCTTTAAGCCTTCTTACCTTGTAGATAATTTATCAGAATCAGCTTCTTTGGCCAAGTTATGGAAACAAAAAAATTACTTTGCTTCCACTTTCATGTCAGTTAACAAATATTTTCAATAGATTGTTTAACAATGCAAATAAAACATTTTTGTCAAGCATGTTTATCAATTACTGACGTTCAAGTAAAAGTTAAAATGTGCTTAGTCCAGAGTTAAATCATAATAATAAGATCAACCATGAAAATATAATTTTGGAGGTCAGTGTTGCTCTGCTGGCTAATGAAATTCTGCTTGGGAAAAAGTCATTTTGATCCTGTTATTGATGATGACAAATCGTATTATGCCATAAATAATACAGAAGACTAACACCACAAATGCAGTCTGACAGCTAATCGTTGTGTTTTGGAGATTTATAAAAGTAATTGTTTTCTGCAAATAACACTTTAAGAACCCGGATGGAATGAGGTTGACCTGTTATTTTTGAATCAGCTTTTTAAAGAAGGCAGCCTTTGATCTGAGGCAAAGCATAAGCATTTTCATCTCTGAACATTTCTTTTTTTCCCCCCTCCAATTATGAAGGGCTGCTTTTCATCCACTGCTTCCACTCCAGTTTATCCTTTGGAATTCAAAAAGGTTCTGGGGCCAGATGGGGTAATCCCTTCACGGTGTCTGGTTTGCCATGAGGTTTTATCCAGTTAAACTTGCCTGGAAAATCCTCTCCCTATCAAATATCGTAAGAAAGCTGTTTACCTGCCTTTCTCTAGTCTGATCACGTGATTCAGAACATGCAAAGATGGCTCATCCACAGTAACCCCTGGGGTCAATTCCTTGCCTGTAGCATAAAGTCTTTTAGTACAGTGCATTCTGCTTCTGCTTTAAAGAAATATTGATTAAGTTTAGAATAGCTTTGTTTTTCTCTGTTTCTCATGGAAACAGAAAAACAGAGCTTTTTCCTCCTTTCACTTAGCAAGAGTAAGGAGGAAAAATGAAGTGCAAAAACAACCAATCTGACTCCAGAACAAAACAAACAAAAGCAGTTGAAGCAGTCAAGGATTCACATGCACATTGGATGATTTTGAACAAAGGAGGATTTCTGATATACACTGAAGTGTTTAGTTCTAAATTAAATTGGACACATTGAGATTCAGTGTGAGGTGACAATAAGAATCAAAGGACAGTACAGGTACATGCACAACAAACACTTTGTGACAAACTGCTAGGACAATTAGCAGCATAAGATTACAAATATACTATGAATTGAAATGCAAAATGTATACAAATGTAAAAAAAAATAAAATAAATAACATTAAGTCATAATTTGTCCTTTCAATATAATTCCGTCAAGTTTTTCGAGCACTTGTTTTTTATAATATTCTTTTAGAATTGCAAACTCTGATGCTGCACAATTTCACAAGCCAGAAAAAGTTAATCCTGATTTGTGTGTAATTAGGTAAGGTGATGTTGCCATACATAAGTGTTTGCAACTTTATTTTTTGGAGAACAAAATTAATCTTAGTAAAATAAAATAAAATAAAATAAATAAATAAATAAATAAATAAATAAATAAATAAATAAATAAATAAAAAACGCAACACAACAGCTACCGTAATTACGTCCTGACTTACTTAGGAAAAAATCTGGCTATGTAGTTTAAAATAACTAGGACTGTGGGTCAAAATGTCTGTAAATTAATAAAACGTCTTCTCTTTGGTTCTTACTGGGTGGCTGGACTATTCATTCAAATATTCATATTTTGCTATGTAGACTAATAGCAACATAATTGCCATGTTTTATTATAATAATGGTTGAAATCATGAGTTGCTTGAGAATAATGTTAGAACTTTTTCTATCATTTTTGTTGATACAATAACATTTTTCAACACAAACAATATATCATCTACTTTCACAAAATAGAACAAAAAATAGGACACACATCTCACAAGACAAGCTTAACACAATGTGCAGAAAGTCTACCACTTTACAAAATGAGAGCAAGAGTAATACTCTTTATGCAAATAAGGACAGCGTTTTAATGTGAGATAACTGTTCAGCTCTAGCAGGGTGTAATGAATCATTCAAAGCACCACTGAACCCTTCTGCATTATATATAAAAAAAAAAAAGTACTCATATCTGACATTTATATCTACGTAACAAAAAGCGGGACAGTCAGAGAATGTCAGAGAAAGAGAAATGTGTTTTAGTCATCAAGAGCTTACTGAAAGATTTGTGGTTTGACAAAGTGCAGCATGAAATTAAGCATGAAATTCTCTCTGGGTAATTGTTGTTGTTTCCCTCTAAATAACAATGCTTCATCCTTTACATTTGTTGCCCACTGGATATGTTACAAAAGCAAAATGGGTTCTAATTTTACACAACACTTGTCTAAAGTCACGACCAAAGCCATGATTTAATCAGACAGAATGAGTATTTTATGATTCAGCTCAGTGCTTATGGGCGAATGATAACAACTGACATGAAACTCGATAAATGACTCTGCAAGGGTCAGTTTTACTTTATTTTAGTTGTCTTTTTACATCAGAATAAGCTTGTGTTTTTGCAAAATAAAGTTTTAACCTCTTCCAGACAGTGATTAACTATGTTCGATATTGTTAATGAGCACAGCCATTTAGCTTATGAAGAAAAACACAAACTTCTTATTAACTGTTTTACATTCAAATGTCCATTGTTAGTTTGTGGTAATGCATCAAGCTGAATGTCACACATCTTTTTGATGTAGTACAACACAGATTTTGCCCTTGAGCCACACCTTCTCAGTGTGTAGTGTTATTTTGCTGCTGGCTCTTACTATTGTTCGCATGAGAATTTCCTGGCACCCAAGGGTATACAGATGGGAAACACCTCACACAGCCCATTTGTTAACTTCAGCTTTTATTAGTCAGCTTTGTGGCACTTGTACTCTGTTTTTTTTCTTAGGTCAGAGGCTGCGGGCCATATTTTTTTGTAGGGAATATGAAACATCTCCAAATGTGCAATTTATTAGAGACATGCCATTTTTTTCTGCTTTTAATCACCACTTGTGTACTTTACAGCATGAGCCGCATTCATCGATTTTGCAGGGCACATTTTCCTTTGTACACACATTATGTCCTGAATCCTTCCCTCTCGAATAATACACAGGGGGCTTTTGTACAGCTCTGCAGCCTTGCCAAGGACACTTTCATGTGTGGAACAGAGTAGCCAGGAATCAAAAACTGACTTTCTAATTATTGTGAAAACCTGCTCATCCCCATAACCCCCAAACTCACCACCACCTGCAAGCCCTCCATATTCCCAACACCACCTGCTTCCCAAGCAAAATTGCACAAACTCTGCTTTATTTTTCCCACGTTTTTTATTTTTTTATTTTTTACTTTTCTTCCTACAACCTCAGCGTGAGTTGCCAGATTGTTTTGTGTCTCTTTGTTTAACATGATCAAGAATAAATGTAGAATAAAATGAAATGAAACTAGATTTGATGAGTTGACCCAATGGGACAAAATACTGAGGAACCTTTTTTTCTAAACATCTGTATTCCTTTATCTTTTTAATATTTCTCCAGTTTTTCAGTTACAAATGACAAACTTATAATCTTGCATGCAGTAATTCTAGAGCCATCTTTTCTGCAAGGCATTCAGTTTGATAAATGTATTCCTGCATTTTATCAAGCAATAGTAAAACTAAAAATAAAAAAAAAATCTTACTTTAAGGTTTTTTCGTGATAGTATATTTGCTAACTCATTTGATTGGTTTTTATTTAGGCCACAGTTTTAATTTTATCCTCCCACAGTTCTCTAAGGCATCTTAGTCTTTAAACACTGGGACGGATGCGGATTTCAGAATAATTTTGCAGAGTTGAGGGGAAAAACAAATAAAATATATTAATTCCTAAAATGCAAGTTGCTAAGATTTGAAGTTTACAGATAAGAGCTTATTGTTGGAGAACATGATCCTGGAAGACTCTACAAGTATTAGCACAGCCCTACATGTAGATTTGGAATTTATATTTAATGCTTTTGTTATAGTGGATATTTCGTTTAGCACGATTTACAGTGAACAACAAGTGATCGTCTTTACCTGATATGTGCATTGGTAAGCACTCTGAGGAATTTGCCAAATCAACTGCATCAAAACAAGGTTCAGTAATCTCAATAATGCTCTTTTTAAATTTTTTTACATTTTCTTCTTGTTATGGGAAAAAGGCTCTGAGGTGCTGAACTATTGAACCAACTTAAATTTAGTCGCAGACACGTCTGGAACCTGATATTTGGCCTGATGGAAATGTGACACAGTAAATAGATTTCTGGCAGCTGCCTGCATGAACTGTATGTCGATCACTAGTATGTCGGAGTCTATGTACAGTCAGTCAATTCAATAGAGAGGAGCTAAGTTGTTAAAAAATACTGTCTGGCTTAAAATAGGGTAAAAACATCTTTTTTTTACAGAAGAAAAAACAAGATTCTTCTTCTTTTGTTTAGGTGGAGAAAAATCCCTGCAATGGTAATACAGTGCCTTGTAAAAGTATTCGTCAGTTTCATACATTTTTCAAACAGAATTTATTTATTATTCCATTTTTGTGGGGATTGCGGAGAAAAAAAAGCATCATGAAGAGTCAAAAAAAACAGGACAGGGATGAAGCTGCAGAGGAGTTTAAAGCAAATATTGATTATAAACCCAGTTTTGAAGGGCTTAAATAATACCCTTTGCTCCTTTAGCAGAAAATCCAAAGATTCTGGCACAACTTCAAACCTAACAAAACAGGACCATCCAACTAACAGCCTGGGCAATAAGACAAATTACCAAAGAACTATGGTAAGACTAACTCTGAAGAAGCTCAAGAAATTCACAGCTCAGATGGAAGAATCTGTCAAAACAACTATTAGTCATGAACTCCTCAAATCTGGCCTTTATGCAAGAGTAGAAAGAAGAAAGCCACAAGTCATGCGTGGGACAGGGAACCAGGTGCTCTTGTCACATGAGACCAGAATTGTACAATTGTAGCTAAGCTACATGCAAATTGTGTGTGTGTGTGTGTGTGTGTGTGTGTGTGTGTGTGTGTGTGTGTGTGTGTGTGTGTGTGTGTTTTGAAATTCACACTGCACATTGCACTGAATACAAAATCCCCAATGTGAAACATGATGGTGAAAGAACCATGCCCTGGGGTTCTTCAGTAGTGAACATACAGTCAACAAATGAGAAGTGCCACCATCAAAATCATTAATCCACAAATAAGCTGGTCAATGCTTCATTTATCATGGTTTAAAAGACACTCCTAAACAGGTGGAGTTTTTGCCTTGATTTAAAGGAATTCAGTGTTTCAGCTGTTTTGGAGTTTTCTGAAAGTTTGTTCCAGATTTGTGGTGCATAGAAGCTGAATGTGCCTTCTTCAGATTAAGTTCTTGGGATGCAGAGCAGGCCATAACCAGAAGACCTGAGTGATCTGGAAGGATGGTACAACAACATCAAATCTTCAGCAAAAAGTTCAATAAATATAGCGAATTTTACAATGCAATGTATTATGTAAAAATACATCATGAGCCACTGTACTTTGCTTGATGTAAGGCCAGTTAATTATGCCAGCATTGCACTAACATCAAAATAAATGAAATGGCATAGTTTGATGAAAGGGTGACACAAAAATTAAAGCCAGGTCATGGTGATTTCAATCGAGGTCAGGAAACATGTAAACTGCATATCAAGGTGACACTATTATCACCTCAAAGAAAGACAATAGGGACGAGCAATTCTGAATAAATGTTTCTCAATACAACAGATTTCAGGTCTTATTTGTCCAGATAAGAAGAAGCTGCTTCTAGGTCAGTCGAGCATAAAACACAAGAACAACAACAACAAAAAAAAAGAAACATTTTGCTGGTGGTCAGTTCATAAAAGATACATTTAGCACCAAGGTTGTTAACTTGGAAAAGAGAAAACCAGACTTTACTTTTAAGCTGAAGTGAAAATTATAAATCGGAGTAATAAATGATGTGTAGGAGAAGATCTGAAGTCTGAAGATGACAGAAGGACTTTGCAGAACGAAACACAAAAAAAGGGCGAGGAAACTTTGAGGAACTTTGCTTCTTTTATGTGGGGTGGCATAAAAGCAAAGTTCAATTGATTTGTGCTGTTGAGACCAAAATGTGAGAGTAAAAATGATAACATTTCTAGAGAACATGATTCAAAATAAAACTGCCATGATGTATTGTTTAAATAAACCCCCAAATCTGTATATATACATATATATATA